>JAVTVY010018409.1:0-83799 GCA_036873755.1 Hanleya hanleyi
ATCGTCGATGGTAAGCATACGTTTCGGCCTCCTGAATATTCAAAGTATAATAATTAGTTATATGTAATTTCTATCTGCACTGCCCGAGTAATCCATTTCATTCTCATCTCAAAACTGGAGTAAATTTACGCTGTCGATGTCACTCAATCAAATGAGTTCACCATGACCCAAATAGGATTTATGAATGAAGTGTGTAAAACCAGTGGCTATATTGTATGAAAACCCCCAAGTTTTGTGACGGAAAGTTCACCTCGTACATATCGGAAAACGCGTCTGAAAGTTTAAATTCTCAGTATTATTCTAGTCAGATTGGAAGCAGCTTTGTAGATTTATCCATGAACTATTCATAAAATTGTATCTGTGTGTTTCGTTTCCGGTACCACACAGCTGCGTGACAGAAAGTATTCGCCAAACAGCGTTTTTGGAAAGGAGTTGTAGTACCATGCGCTAGTCTGGCGTCATAGCGATAATTTACTGCAGTTAATAAATTCGGTATAATAAAACACTTATAAACTTGTGACGGAGTCAATATCATGAAACCTGGACCCTTGGTCAGACCTGGCCAAACAGACCTGACCTCGGCCTGCGGCCTCGGTCAGGTCTGCTTGGCCAAGTCTGACCTCGGGTCCAGGTTTCATGATATTGACTCCGTCACAAGTTAATAAGTGTATAATACGGCCAAAGTGTAATCCTGGTCAGTCAAAGTGTAAACCGACGGCCAATCCAACGACTATTTTCATTGGCTGAGAAGACGCATACGTCACGGCGAGTCAATATCACATTATGGAAAATTAGCGACAGCCACGTGACGGCGAATGGTCCAATGGAGAAACAGTATCACGCACAGTCATATAATAAAAGTCGTTATGATTGGATTGATTCCTTGACCAAGCCATACATGACATCAAAATCCTGTGTAGCTAATGATTTCAGGAGATCCATCGTCGGGATGCATTCTTTGTTCTTTTCTATGAGTGAAACAAACTTGAGTGTGACATTAAGCCAAATTCCCTCCCTCTTTTCTATGGTTATTGTATTGTGTCGCCGATCACCAAAGCACGATATTTAAAAAAACAAGCAGCCAGAGGATGCTAAGTCCCCCGCCGAAATGGCAGCAGTATTTTTTAGCATTGTTGATCTCGGGGGATATACATGAGGGAGGCAACTGCTACTTCATAAGCGTTGGATGCGGAAGGGTCTTTCTGCCTTCCCAAGTTTTAAAACCAACTCAGAACGGTTGACTGAACGTTGAATGCTACTGTAATATAGTTTCCATGCAGTGAAGCATAGAAATTATGTAACCGAGAAGCAACCCCAAGTGACATCTCAAGGCATATAATCTGCAAACCAAATTTGACGAGAAGCTGAATGCATCCTCAACCTATTGTCCGGACACCAAATTTTAAATTTGCCACCAGGTGTCACCATCTGTAGGTGCAAGTGGGCAAAATACAATCCCAAGCACCATCTCAGGACATGGTACATGTATCAGCATGTATCACGAGCTTTGGGAAGAATCTGAAGAGGGTTCTTAAAGTTATTGCCCGGAAGCCAAATTTAGATTCGTAGGCGCAAGTGTGTGAAACACAATCTCAAGTGACATCTTATGGCATATGAATACCAAATTTGAGAAGAATCTGATGAGCAGTTGTCAAATTATTGCCAGAAACAAATTTCAGATTTTTCCACCGGGTGTCACCACCAGTATGCAGAAGCAGGCGAAATACAATCCCAAGGGACATATCATGGCATGGTATCTGAATACCAAATTGGAGAAAAGTCCGATGAGCGAAATCAAATTTAGATTTGACACAAGGACAGGTGGTGCTACATGTAGGCGCAAGTGGGCAAAACGCCAAACTTTCGGGATTAATACCTGTATGATAAGTTACACGTGTGGACACAAATGATTCGTGCAGAAGCTTTAGGGTAAATCATATGATGTGGAATACAATTATTTGATAGCAAAATTGAAGGAAATGTTGTCCTTCATTTAATATGACACGAAATAAAATATAAACCAAAAACCAAAAAAAAACAGGGTCTCGTTATTCCATTATACATCTGAAATAAAATATGGTTCGTGCAAAAGCTTTAGGGTAAATCATATGATGTGGAATACAATTATTTGATAGCAAAATAGAAGGAAATGTTGTCCTTCGTTTAAGATGACACGAAATTTAAAAAACAAAAAGGGGGTTCGGTACTGCGGGGAAATCCCGCCAGTTATTTCATATTATACTTCCGAAATAAAATATGGTTCATGCAAGAGCTTTAGGGTAAATCATATGATGTGGAATAGAATGATTTGATAGCAAAATTGAAGAAAATGTTGTCCTTTATTTAAGGTGACAAGAAATTCAAAACTAACAGGGGTTTGGTACTGCGGGGATTCCCCCGCCAGTTATTTCATATTATACTTCTGAAATAAAATATGGTTTCTGCAAAAGCTTTAGTGTAAAAATCATATGATGTGGAATAGAAGGACTGGACAGCAAAATTCAAGAAAATGGTGTCCGTCATTTAAAGCGACATGAAATTCAAAACTAACAGCGAGAAGCGGAAGAAAGAAGAAAGTGACAAACACATAAGGCATCCCTAGGGATATCTAAATTAAACAAAGTATTTGGAAGTTATCGCTTGTGAAGAATTTGAATGGAAACCACGGACATGCACAGAAGATTGGAGCAAGACCCAGTGGCGCCACCTTCAGGTGGATCTTGCTGAAACGCAATGACAACCCACGTCTGGTCACAAGGAGTGTTTATGTTAAATTTCGAAGGACTCCGACAAAGCTTTTGGAAGTTATCGTCTGTGAAGAATTTGAACAGACAGACACAAAGAGAGCAAGACCCATTTTAACTGGAACGGACACGAAGAAGCGAAAGATGTTGCTGAAATGCAGTAGCAACCAGTGTCTTGTCGCAAGATATGCATATGCCGAATTTCGGGAGAATTCGACGAAGCCTTTGGAGATTATCACTTGTGAAAATTTGTCCACGGACACACAAAGAAGCAAGACCCATTTTGACTCAGTGGCGCCACCTTCAGGCAGATGTTGCCGAAATGCAATACCAACTGGCGTCTTGTCGCAAGGAATGCGTATGCCGAATTTCGGAACACTCCAACAAAGCGTTAGGAAGTTATCGCTTGCGGAAAATTCAGACAGGCCTGCATGGACGTACACGGACATCCACTGACACAAAGAAGCAAGAACCATTTTAAAGTCTCCGATTAAAGTATTATTATTATTTGGAAAATTTCACTTTGTGGAACCAAGTCATTCTAATGTAAGTGTCAAAAATTAGTATTATTATTATTTTTTGGAAATAAACACTGCTATGGCAATATTCTTAATCATTAATGTCATATGTTTCAGGCCTTGTAATTGTATGGTGCTCAGCCCAGGTCCCAAGATTTATTAACCCAGTAAACAACAATCAATCCAAATTAATGTGTGGGTACAGCTTTTAAATTGAGATCAGCTGTTAGGAATAAATCCACCCTGTTGTCCGCCATAAGCAGACCTATCAACCTGGTGCAATTTTTGTTCCCCTGGTCCTGTATCATGTACAGTCCTAACGATTTGAAAAATGGTCTCAGCGAAACTCAGTGTCGCCACCTTCAGGCAAATGTTACTGAAATGCAGTACACAACAGCGTCTTCTCACAAGGAATGCGTATGCCGAATTTCAGGAGAATCCAACAAAGCATTTCGAAGTTATCGCTTGTAAACAATTCAAACTGACATCCCCGGATACAAAGAACCAAAATCCATTTTGACCCATTGGCGCCACCTTCAGGCAGATGTTGCTGAAATGCAATACCGGCTGGCATCTTGTCGCAAGGAATGCGTATGCCGAATTTCGGAACAATCCAACAAAGCGTTAGGAAGTTATCGCTTGCGGAAAATTCGAACAGGCATGCACGGACGTACACGGACATCCACGGACACAAAAAAGCAACCCAGTGGCGCCACCTTCAGGCAGATGTTGCTGAAATGCAACATCGAATGGCCTTTTGTCGCAAGGAATGCATATGCCGAATTTCGGAACAATCCAACGAAGCATTAGGAAGTTATCGCTAAGTTATTTGCGATAAGATGTCGCAAATTTTCAATATTGTTGTTCAAGATAACGGACTGTTCAAACCGCATATGTCAGGAACTGTGCCAAATGTGAGGGCGATTTTAAACTAATACTGTGTATTATGACAACAAAGCAGTTCTTTGAAATCGGATTGGTTGTCAAACAAATTCAAATATGAGAGATCAAGATAATTGAAATTCAAGACGGCCAATGATACATGGTATATGTCACATCACTTTATGTCATATAGAAATGTGAATTAGTGTTTTAAAGGTTAATGCGCTTGATGAAACTGCTTCCAACTGTGACATGACATGTAGTTGAATTTTTTCACTCCAAATTCCGTGGCTTATGTCACAAAACACCTTGCCAAATAGGTCAAACGGGCTAGCCCATTATGACACATGGGCTAGTCTCGCAAGTTTCCGTGATGGTGAATACAATTATATGCAGAACAAGAAATATCTTCAAAAAATGATGGGGAATGTGTAAAATGCTTAGTCTGCAAAATAAGTATTCTTTGAAATATTGAATTTAGTGCAAGAATAACTGACAGAGCATATTTTGCAAGTGTAACCATTTGTTTCTATTTACCATCCGTGGTTGTGTCTTCCTCAGCTGACTAGGGACTGTCAGAGTCAACAGCGGTGGCAAAGAATGAGGTTGCCCAGCCTTGGTTGCGAACTGTATCTATCGACTGTTATGGACGCGGAAATTCTTTAATGGACGACGGCCGAATATTGAACGACGGACTATACGTTTGTAATTTTTTACCCGTTTCCTATACGATAAGCCTTACATCCAGATCTTCTATGTAACCTTGTCACATACTGAATAAGGACATTAGACATGGGGAGATTTGGCCAGAAGAAATTGATTTTATGCAATTCCATTGGTTTAAAATAGACAGGTGTCAGTCAATTACATGGAGTAGCGTCAAACGTGACTCTTCGATTGTGACAGTCATATACGGGGCAACACAGAGAAAGGTTAAAGAAAAGCCCACAGGACGGGAGAGTGTCTAGCCAAAGCGAGAGTATACGACTGCGCCGAAAAGGCTATATAGACGATCTTCTTGCTATATGGATAATCCCTTGATATGGATACAACTGATACTTCAACTTCATCTTTATTTCACCCTGGTCACGTTGTGACATAAGAGGTTACAATATGTACAGTTTAAAAAACAGAGGTGGCCTAATTTTATCAAACAGTAACAAAAATACATGGTCCAAATACGTAGATCTGGAATATATGTACAATTCGATGCGATGCACTGCATTACAGAGCAATAATTTGCTTTTCAATATATACTTTTATGAAGTTGTTTGACAATTATTTGAATAATATATACAATATACAGCACGAATAATGGTTATAAATAATCGTGATAATTATCCCATCAACGGTCTCAACCCATATGAAAAATATAAAATAACCGGCATATAAAGCTACGGAACCGATTCTTCATGATTTCCATAATCATGCACAACGTAAGAACAAAATCACAAATATACATATATACATACATGAGTAACTTATTTGTTGGGGATTTTGAAGTTACCAGAGTTAAATAATTCCCTTTTATTTTGCGTCTGAATTAACGGGGAAATTAGGAGATAATATATACAATGTATATACACAAACTAACTTATTTGACGGGGAATTCTTTCAGGACCGCAGTTAAAAACAGACTCAGTTTTTTAAGTAATTTGAAGTTGTCTGTGTTGAATAATTCTCGATATTTTATGTCTGAGTTACCAGTTAAGTAATATTTAGGAATATAATATGTCACAAAATGTGAACAATGAAACATATAATGATATTCATCGCCGATCTGGTTCAAGTTACATAATTTACATAATCTTTCAGTTTTCTGTATGTTTTCCCATCTACCAACCTCGATAGGTAACCTGTGATTACACAGTCTAAATTTTACAATTGGAGTATAAAGCCTTGGAGGTAATACTAGTAAATACTTTTCTAAACAAATGTCAGATTTAAATGCTAAATAATTTATACCTTTGGATGATGCATGTACTGTAGTTGACCAAACCTGTTGATACTGATCACTCTGTATAGTTGCTGTATATGGCGACTGAACCATCGAATGTTCCCCACGCTCTGATTCAACCAGATATCACTACATCCCAATTCATCAAAGATGTTTTAATAAAGTGCACCCACTTGCTTTTGAAATTTCCTGACACATAGGAGTTATGTAGTAGTTTAAACGGTAGAAATGACATTTTTGAGGTTTTTCCTTGGATTAAGTTAGCCCAAAATGTCAGCATTCTTTTCCTTACTGTTAAAATCAGTGGGTATCTACCCAGACCTCCATATAACATATAATGCGGGGTAGACTTTCGGACATACAGTATGTATTTTAGAAAATTTGTATGAACAGTTTCAAGAATATTTAGGTTACTAAACCCCCAAATTTCGCAACCATAAAATAGAAGAGGTGCAACAGTTTGGTCAAAAAGTAATAACTGGCAATCAATAGGGAGACATAGGTTTCTAATACGGATATATAACAAGTTTAAGGCTTTGCCTGCCTGTTCAACTATATTAGTTAATGCATTTGTGAATGATCCTGTTTTGCTAAAGACAATGCCGAGGTATTTATAGTTGTCAACGATTTTTATTTTCTTGTTGTTAATAAAAAAACTCATAGTTGCATTTTCTACAGCCAAATACAATAATATTCGTTTTCTCTGTATTAATGTCTAATTTCCAGTCATTACAATAGTCTGAAAAGGCGTCTAACGCTCTTTGTAACTCGATCGGACTTTGTGCGACAATAACAGTGTCTTCTGCATATAATAACACAATGATACATATTGCTGTCGTCAACATGTCATTATAATCAAGACTTTTGTCCTACCCCTTTTAGTTCATTTGTTTTCGGTTCTACCAAATCCAAGCTCTTCTTTTTTTAAAGATTTGAACACTGTTCTGTTTAAATGCATATGGAGAGGGGGACCAGATAAGATAAAAACGAAAACTTTAATCTGTGACATTGATGAAGGGGGACTTGATATGATAGATTTGTACACTTTTGCAAATTATATGAAAGTAAAATGGGTAAAACGATTTTCGGAAAGTTCATCATATTCAGTTTTAATGGAGGCAATCCTGAACCCCTCTGGGAAAGATATGTGGCGATTGGGATTAGAAGGTGTAGAAGAATTACTGAGACATTTAAATAACGGTAACCTCTTCTGGAATGACGTTCTGTCTGCATGGTTGAAATTGCTAAAATGTGAAAGGACAACTGATATACAAAAGGACAGCGTACTTTATGATTTTGGCCCATACTCGGAATGGAAATCAATTTCCCGGTGTTGGGACAAAGGTGCAACCCAATTAAGTCACTTAATTGAAGGAAATGGTAAATTCTTAACATTTGAAAAGTTTAGTGAAGAATTTCATATTGATAAAAAAGATTTCATGTTATATTATGCTATAATTCACAACATTCCAAGTGACAAAAAGAAAAAAGTAAAAAACATACAATTCGGCCGTTTTTATTTACAGCCATCCGACTCTATGCTTAATAAAATAAAGAATCAGAAATGTTTGAAGTTCATTACAAACACCTTTTGGAAGCTTCAAAATTGAAACCTGCAAGCACAGAGCAAAAATGGAATGAGGAACTTCGTGCCCCCTCCCAGGACTGGGTCAAAATCTATGTTAATGCTCGTGAAGTTGCACCTGATTCTAGTCTTCAGTATTTCCAGTTTAAAATAATACATAGAATTATTGTTACAAACAGTAAGTTAAAGTTATGGGGTAGAATTGAGTCGGACGAATGTAGTTCTGTGGTGAAGAAACCGAATCAATGCTCCATCTGTTCTGGGCTTGTTTTCATTCCCAAAGATTATGGCAAAGCGTTCAAGTTTGGCTCCATGGATTAAATATTTTGTCCACTGCGCTGTCAAGCCAGCAAGTCATGCTAAGTACACCAAATGATAGCGTCATTTTGAGACACATTGTGCTTCTAATAAAGAAACACATATATAATTGTAGATTTTGGGGAATAAATCCTTCATTTGACAGAGCCAGGCAATATATATATAAAATACGAGAAGTTGAGAGAAATATCGCAATAAAAAATGAATCTGAGGACGATTTTGTTAGAAAATGGGGTCCTCTGATGGGCACAAATGAGGATGTGTAAGTGACTAAAAAATGTCAATGGTGGTGGATATGTAGTTGAAGAATAAGAATTGCTATGCATCATCCGGTATACAATATCTTCTGTAATTTGTCTTCACGAATTTTTCACGGAGAGGCTGAGAATTTCTGAACCAACCCAATTTTTAGGAATTATATGTTGTATTTCTTCTCCACCTCTTTCATTCTCCTGGATTGGGTGTCCGGGAGAATGAAGATGGGGTGGATTGAACAACTTACTGCTTGTCTTACATATATTTACTCCTTTTGATTTTCACAAGTATAGTGGCACACGCCTCCATCCCATATCTTGGACTTTCGGGGGTTTTTTGGGGGTTTTTTTTCTTTTCGATTTCAAGAGACGGGAACTTTGGAAGGAAAAAAAAGCAGGACAAATGGATTATTAAATACATTGTATGATGTTATATTGGTTCAGTATATTTACAAAACAGATATTTTAATTGCCATGTGCCTTGAAATGTATAGTTGGCGATCGGCGCATACAAATGTATATCTGGGTGGTGTATATAGCGGACGAAGTGATATATGTACATAAAGATAATGGATAAAAGCAGTCAGAATTTTATTTGGTATAAATTGCGGCATAACATTGTATGAGGATTGCTGTCTAATTTTTTGCTGACCATAATGAATAGCATTTTTGTTTATTTCAGTTTCCCTGATATATTTTGTTCAAAAAGTAAAAAACTCCGGTTAGTCCCTTGCCATGTGGGCATTGTACGGAGTTCTCTTTGTATAAAATCATGGCAATATGGATAAAATAAATGCCCAGTGGGAACTCCAGGGCTTACCGAAAAAACCAAACATGTCATTATCAAGGTCTATAGAAATACCATTAACTCTGTGTAGTAAAAAGTCCTCCAAGTCGTTCATAAATAAGGAAAATAGGATAGGTGATAAATTTTCTCCTTGTCGGACTCCCGTGTTACAGGCAAACAGCGACGATATATTATTGTCAAGTCTTACATAAGATTTAATATTTCTATACATGTATAACATTAAATATCTTGCCCCTAATCCCATATTTTATTAATTTCTGCCACAAACCAACTCGCCAAACATTGTCGAAAGCTTTTTTAAAATCAATAAATGCACAATATAATTTTTTCTTACGTGATTTTAGGTAATCTGTAAGAGCCTGTAGAATAAACATGTTATCAAGAGTGGAATATCCCTTTCTAAAACCGCTTTGAGTTTCGGAGAGCAAATTATTACTTTCCAGATATTCATTTAAACGACTGTTCAATATAGAGGTGAATAGTTTACCCATACAACTGAGAATCGTGATGGGACGATAGTTTTCTGGATTTTTACGATCTCCTTTGTTTTTAAAGATCGGTTGAATGATCCCAGTAGGCCATGTTTCTGGTAAGATTCCACTATCTAAAATCAGGTTAAAGAACAAATTATACCATGGAAGAAAGATGTGAGAGGTGGTTTTAATGTATTCATTTAGAATATTGTCAGTTCCAGGACTTTTCTTGTTTTTCAGATTTTTTATTGCATATTCTATTTCGAAGTCGGTAATAGGGATGTTTAGTACACTGTCGTTTGAATCGTTACTATCATCTAGATAGGTTTGCTCATCTTCAGTTTCGGTTTCATTGATTGTTTTGAAGTATTCGTACAGAGTCTCAATGCTTATATCTTTGTTAGATTTGGATTTATTATTTATACTATTCAGAAGCTTCTAGTAATCTTTCGGATGTTTAAACCGCATAGAACGAATTTTCCGCTGTGAATTTCTACGATGGGCATTAATAAATTTGTTCATTGTTTTCTTGTAATATTTACTAGCTGTAACTAAATTTTCTCTGTTTTCGTAATTCTTGTTTCTGGCATGAATGCGTTTTGCTAGGTGATATTTTCTTCTGGCTCGGAGGCATGTCTTCGCAAACCACGGTTTATTTATCCTACGTACCGTGATACCGTGAAGGATATGTCCACCTCTACTGGGCATTAATATTCATGGCAGGGCATGGATTTGACGTATAATCCATGGGTTAGAGTAGAAACTGGTACCACCGCAGGTGACAAATTGTAATAATGGTTATTGAAGATATACATCTCTGTAAATGTTACCTATATGAGATAACCGTTGCAGATCGGTAACTTAAGGGTAGTATGAGGTACAACGCCTTTTCAAACCTACCCCTCTCCCTATTCTGAATCCAAACTTCGAGGGTTGGATAGTGTCCCTCGAATATTTTTCTTGTGCTGCCTTCTGAAAATTAGCACACTTTGGAATTTGGTGCTCGCCTATTGAAACTTGCAAACATCATGTCATATAATCATTTGATGACGTCGTAACCCAATGGGCCATACTTTTATTGTCGCCTTTTTTGTCCATTCTCATTTATTTCTCTTTTTTTTACAATTCTGCTGGTACTACTTGACATTGTAGATTCCATTCATGTTCTTTGAAGAAGTATTTCTAAGTATATGTTACCCATATATGTGATAAGAGTAGTTATAGCACAATTTCTGAACCCTACCCCTTCCCCACTCTGAACCCAAAAATGGGGCGAGTACGGTTTCTCGATTTTATTTATTATTCTTCCTGCTAGAGGGCTTAAGCTTTTTCGCACACTGCATTCAGGTCCTTGCTTATTGAAACCAGTAAATTATGACGTCATTAACCAGGAAATCAGTATTTGTTTTTATTTTTATTAATGAATTAATAGATTGTTTCCATCTGATATAGCAGATTCCATGCATCAATGTTTCCTGTATGTATCGTTATGTAAATGTAACCCATATGTTATAACCTTTGAAGATCAGTAAATTAAACATAATTATAGGTCGATTTATGTAACCTGACTTTTTCCTTACTCTAAGCCAAACCTCGGGGTGGCCCACCACATTTTCTTGACCCCTACGGCTAAAGACCTAAAACTCTCTACACTTTACATTTTAGTAAATTAAATTACAAAATTTCAAACAAAATGATAAAACGTAGAATAACATCATCGTATCTTGCCACATGACATGTACCGTAAACTGGGGTGTATTCGGACAGTGGGGGGTGAATTCGGACAAAAGACAAAGAAATGTACAAAGGTTCATAGTTTACGTTTATTTTTAAGCAATCCTTGTGTTTTCATCTATTATTTTCTGTTGTCACAGGTAGGTTATTAAACGATATCGAAACGATCGTCGTAGCCACTAGTTTAAAAACTCGGTACACTTTTTGTTTTCGTATTTTTTTTCAATTTTTGCAAAACTTCTACTGGTCACGAAAGTTCAAAGCCATGGCCATATGCTGATTGATATTTTCCGAAACATATAATAATTGGCGAGATAATGGAGCCAAAAATAAAATATAACAAGCATATTTTTTCCGAGAAATGCTTTACCTTTGGTAGCTTTCTTCCGAGCGAAGGGGTGAATTCGGACAAGCTAAAAATAACCGATTAAGATATTTCCGTGGTGTCCGTTCCCATTTATTACGTGGGAAAATGTGAATATCAGATATTATGCTCGAAAACCCCCCACAAATTTTACGAAATCGTGAAGCCATTTACCAAACTAAAGCCGATTATAACATTTTATGATACCAAGAGTTATCTCCCTCTAACCCGTTTTTCGAATAGAATCTCCCGAAATGAATCGAAAATGGCTCTAGCGGTTATATTTAGCACCCGGGTGTCCGAAAACGCCTCAAAGAAGGCATGCTTTCGGGCGACGTCCCATAATAAGTGCTTGTCTGAATTGACCTCAATAACTCAGGTGAATTCGAACGTGGTTAACTAATTAGCTTAATTAATACTTATCCGATATGGACCAAATTTCAAGAGCTTATGCTTGGAACGTCATTAAATATATGTGCCAGGTATGATCACATATTGTAGATATATGTAATGTGTGGATGAGGCTTGGTGGGGGCGGGGGGGGGGGGGGGGGTTATTCTCTATTTGGATTGTGACGAGGACAGTTATATTAAAATGATAATTTCTCATTATTTAAATAATAGTAGGTTCTTCGATGCGAAAAAAATGCCAAATGATGGGAGGATGTGTCAATTTAAGCTGTCTTGCTGAAAAGTGAGCAATCGATCTATTTGACCTATTTTGTGTTCCACTTGTGTATATAAAAACTTGCTAGCTGTACATTTGTTGAATGTTTTGGCACAGTTGTGTGAAATGTATATATGTCAAGTGCAGGTGTTCATTTGGGAGATTCTATTTCACAATTCGGGTGAGGAAAGGCACGTCTGCTTTCATAAAAGTCACATTCGAATAAGACCAACAAATACATTACACGATGGGATTTCTTTCTCAAGTTTAACTTATTTCCATCGCGAAATGGATTAACAAAGCGACACAAATAGACCTATATCCACGCTCCACAAAGCCTGACTCAACCTTCCATCATAATCCAATCTAGCTCCAGAACTCACTTTACCTGCGAAAACTGACCTCTGGCCTAGTGGATTTCTGGGAGCGGAAACTGAAACTGAGTAGTAGTGTAAGCGTAAATCGAGTCCTATTTCACCCGGATGTAATGACGTCACGGGGAGGATTTGAGGAGGAACTTGGTCACGTGGCGATCACGTGATCAAGGCATGTACTTACCTGTCTAGGCTATAGTTCCTGCAACCCTTGCCCTCGAATTCTTCCACGGTGATGCGGTCTGGTGGTGATGCGGTCTGCCTCCGCGGACAGAAAGTAGTCCCCTGGGTTGACTTCCAATGTTAATGTATACGGGGAATACCTAAATAGACGTTTTGTGACCTAGGTGGGTCCCTAGTGGACCGATGGGGTCGAGTGAGGTATCAAAGTGAAGCATTCGTGAAGGGGCATCTAACGGGTTGGATGTGGGATTGAAATATCGGCATTCTGCGCATGCGCGGTGGCCAAAGGGTATGAAAATAGACGTTTTGGAGCTAGGGGAGGCACTAATGGTCCAATGGGGTCATATGAGGTATCAATGTGAAGCATTCGTGAAGGGGCATCTGACTGGACTAGCGGCTCGGCGTTGTCACCATTCTGCGCATGCGCGGTGGACCAAGGGTATGGAAATAGACGTTTTGGGATCTAGGGGAGCCCCTAATGGGCCGATGGAGTTGTATGAGGTATCCATGTGAAGCCTATGTGAGGGGGCATCTGACTGGACTAGTGGCTCGAGCGTTGTCACCATTCTACGCATGCGCAGACAGGGAATTGTGGGAAAAGGATATGGAAATAAACGTTTTGGGATCTAGGGGAGCCCCTAATGGGCCGATGGAGTTGTATGAGGTATCAATGTGTAGCCTATGTGAGGGGGCATCTGACTGGACTAGTGTCTCGGTCGTTGGGTGCATGTAAAATTTCTCCAGAAAAAAAGCGGAATACGGACTTTACCCCTAAACTAGGGGAAAACCCCTATCACCTCTAGCCAAAAGGGCTAATATCGCTCCCCGGGCTTATCGGCACCTGCCTATCAAGTCAATGGGGTGATGTGAATAACAACAAGTTCAGCAATGTTCATACAGTTTATTATCCCCAATGTTACATCATACCCAGGCTGGGGGAGCCGCCCTGGGTATGCTTAGTATGTTCACAGCAAAACAAATTGAAATATCAAACACCATGTTTTATTATTTAACGCACCGTCACATTAGGTACAAGTGTTTACTGAGCTCAAGATGATCAGCATGTAGACATAGAGAGTATGTACGGCATGTTATGGTATTCATCAGTGCACGAGTGACGCATTCAACCGATGGCGGTGGTGGATCAGCTTGGTAAGGAAAAACGTAACATTGGTCACCCTCTTCACTGTCCACTTGGTGGTGGGTCGTTGTTGTTGGGCCCATCCCAAGACATCTAATTGTTCCAGTTTCTCCAGCATCATCTCTAGTGACCTCCGGTTAATGATGGTAAACGGTTGGTCGTACACTGGGTTGATGGCACTGGAATAGAAATAGCGCAATTCACCCATCATCTTATGGCATAAGATGTACCCAAATGCTACATTTAATGTGAAGGCCGTAGGTTGGTCATTGAAGATGGTTTCCACGTAGCTGCGTAGACGGGTGAGGTTGGTCAGTGGGAAATTGTAGATATCTTGAATAGGGCGATCGATGTCACTCACTGGATGGCTGTCCTGTAAGAGATCGCTAGGAAAATTTATGGGCTCGTCCAGAAAATGTTCGATGTACTCAGGCGTATGACTCGAAACCGTAACGGTGGGGTCCGGCTGGAAATCCAGGCTCTTCTGAACTGTGGGTATAGGCGGGCTCTCCGTCATCGCATCACCAGTGGCGTTCGTCTTCCCGGGCTTATCTTCACTGGGTCTCACCTTCCGCGGCTCCTCTTCAGTAGGAAGTTGTCGCCAAAACCGTAGAGACGGGACATGAATCAAACGCTGATGCCGTCTTAACTGACTGCGTCGTTTGAAGAGTTGACCACAATCCTTACATTGTTCCGTCGCGCCCTCGTGGAATGAGCGTTCGTGGCGCAGTAAAGGATCCTTCCGATTAAATGACCGTGTGCAGGTTATACAAGTATACCGTGCATCGTTGTGGGTGGAGGCCTTGTGGCGGTGCAAGTCGTGCAGACGAGTAAACTGCTTCTGGCAAGTTGTGCAAGTGAACATCTTGGTGGTTGACAGAGTGTCTGATGAAACGGCCAGGCCGCTTCCCTTTTATAGCACGCTAGCTGGTGATCTATTTTTAGCACACTCAGTTCAACTATCCCCAAGTCGAGGGCCGAGCCGTGACATCTTCGGTAACCTCCGTGTCTCTTCGGGCACCTCCGTAACTACGGACTTTACCGAAAAGACACGGACTTTACCGAAAGACACGGACGTACCCGAAAAGACACGAAGGTGAGCGACATTGTGGAAAAACCCCAGAGACAGGTTAGTACATGCATTCCTATGATGTTCACAGGTTACGCCCATTCACGAAGGGCCGTCAAAGGGCGTAGTAGAAAAAAACGCATTTCTAACCTTATTGAGCTTATGGCGCAAGCGAGTATTACAAGTGCCACGCACGGTGTATAAAACCCTACCCAACAGGTACACTATAAAGCCACCTTTCTAACCGTTCGCTTTTCATTCCCCACCATGGCAGCGAGCGGAACAGAGCTTGCGTTATTCCAACTGACGTCCGACGTCTACCTCATCGTCAATGACGATCACCTGGAGCTGGTCCAAGACGCACCGCAGAAGATGAAGATTTTGTTATCGCTATCAGGCTGGACTCTATTGACACGATTGTTACAGGGAAAAGACCCCGAAAGCGATTTCATGCACGTGGAAGTCGGCGTGCACATACGCACTGCTGGAGAGGATTCCCGTTTTCCCCGGTTGGAACAGAGTGGAGGTACCTATACCACACTCTGTCCACCCTTATGGATGGCACTGAAAGATGTACTCCCCGAGGTGGATGACTTACTACACCCCGAGATGAAAGAAGAGACTGTGGCTACCCGGAGGCTTACACCTGGCTGCACCCTATTGTTGTACCCCAAACGAGTGGACCTCATCGATAGCGGACTTAGGTGTTGGTGTACGCCTGAACCCAAAGCGCACGTCTCTTTGTCACCGGAAGGATGGACTACCTTGAAACGGGTGTTGTTGGGTGACCTGCACGGTGATAGCATTCACCTGTGTGACGACGTCTACATTTTCTGCGGTCCCTTTTTCGCTCGACTCCTCTGTCTGAACGACGGTGGTTTTACCCTGGACCCCGATCTATGGACGGCTTTGGAACAAGTAGTCCCCATTGTCCATAAGGTACTATCTCTATAGGAGCCACATAACCCATCAGAATAGTACGTATCACGGACTACACCCGACGTCTAGGCGCGCATGTGTGACATGGTCTATAAAACACGTCCCTCTGGATCACACACCTTCATTTCTACGGTTGCAGAGCCATGACGGAGATCCAGCCCTATGCGACTCGCATTTTACAGCATGCCACCGTGGTTAATTCACTCACGGGTTACCGAGCAGTGGTCCGGTCCATGTTTGCAGATGGCGACGACAACGAGGGGCGACGCCAGATCCTGAACGAGTTCACAGAAGCGGTCCTCGACAGAGTGCACTCGATGGAGAGGTGTGCCATCACTCACCACTACTGGACTATGACAGCCATCCTTGATGCTCGGTCTATGGACCACGAGCGCTCACGCCGGAACCAGCGACGGCTGGTTGGCCTCACAATAGTCTGTGCCCTATTGACCCTGGCGCTGTGGCATTGACAGTGGGACCTCACCATAAATACGAGGGTCAGACAGAGTGTGTGTCATTCACCGTTCGTCATTGGATCAAGCATGTCACCAGTCCTACGAGCCATCCTTCCCCTTACACCCCGGGTGGGGTTACACGTCTATGAAGATAGTCACCCTCGTGGAAGACCGTGGAGATGTTTGCTGGTCGCCGCTGAGACCGTATCGAATACGGTTACGCTACACCGTGACGGCTGGACCAAATTTAAACGGGTGTTGAGCGGCGAGCTCGATGGACACCTCATCCACATAGACAATGCCATCTACGTATACCGTGGACCCTTCTTCCCACGCCTGGGCCGCTACCAAGACCCTACGCGAAGCTTCACCCTAGACCCCGATCTGTGGACAGCCTTCGAGAAAGTGGTGCCTATCGTGGACCAGCTGTTTACACCGGACGAGCGGTCATCAGACGAGTTGGAGTGGGCTCGTGCCCTGAGAGAAGCAGCGGCAGAACCCAATGAACAAATGTCTAGCCATGAACCAGACGACGATGCCATTGATTACCCGGCTAGACTTTGACCACCCGATCCTTTGATCTCACGGGGTTCTCCCTATAAATACGAGAGACAGCCAAATCTGGTACCATTCACGTACTGACCATGACGGAGCATATAGTACTGGCGTATCTCAGCTTGACCCCCGAGGTTTTCCTGCACGTGTATGCGGATAAGTTCGATATCATGGAGGAGGTGGGAGACATCTGCGATGCGGACCCTACACAACCGTGCCCGGCTCACATTCGTCTGTCCCGGGAGGGCTGGACCAAATTCAAACGGGTGTTGTCTGGTGAACTGGACGGCGACCTCATCCACTTGTGTCACGATGTGTACATCCGACGCGGCCCTTTCTTTGCTCAATTGGCTCGGCTAGATGGGGGTACAGTGCATTTTACCCTTCACCCTGATCTATGGTCTGCATTGGAAGATGCCGTGGTAGATGTGGATCAAGTGCTTATCAAGCGGTCATCAGACGAGTTGGACTGGTCATTTACCATGGACACTGTGGAAGCCAACGAAGAAAATCAGAAAGAAACTCCGGCCCAAGATATACCCGTTATAAATAAACGATAGAGCCAGGGGCCATCATCATTTGTCATCATGAAGCGCTGGGAGAAGGTGTTGGATAACTTATACCACAGTCCCCACAGTCCGGCGGCCTATAGTGCATTGTCGGCTCTCTATCGAGCGGCCAAACCCCAGGGGATACAACGTGCCCAAGTCCGAGATTGGTTAAGAAAACAAGACACCTATACCTTACATCGATCTGTCCGTCGCCATTTTCTACGGAACCGGGTCATCGTGGGAGGAATAGATGCCCAGTGGCAAGCGGATTTGGTCGATATGAGCGCCTTTGCCAAACAAAACGATGGGAATCGGTATATCTTGACGTGCATCGATATCCTATCCAAGTATGCGTGGGTGGTACCCATCCGGACGAAAACGGGGGCGAATCTCATAGCGGCGTTCAAAGACATCTTCAAGACCGGGCGCAAACCTTTGTATTTGCAAACCGACGAAGGCACGGAATTCCTCAACAGACCGTTCCAACAGTTTCTGAAAGCCCAGAAGGTGTTTTTCTTCCATACGTACAACGAGACCAAGGCTTCCGTGGTGGAAAGTTTCAACAGGACATTCAAAGGCCGCATGTATAAATATTTCACCTATAAGAATACAAGGCGGTACATCGATGTTCTCCCGAAACTTGTGAGTGGTTACAATCGAGCCTATCATCGGAGTATAGACAGAGCCCCCATTACCGTCACCCAACGCAATGAAGCCCAAGTCCGGCGTGTCTTGTACCCCAGGCCATCGCAGCGAACGCCGGAGGCAGTGTTCAAGGTCGGGGACCCTGTACGGATCAGTAAAGTCAAGGGCAAGTTCGAGAAAAGTTACTTGCCCAACTGGAGCGATGAGCACTTCATGATTAAACGGCGCCTACCCCGACAGCAGCGAATCTATGAACTGGAAGATCTTCAAGGGGAACGGTTGCTAGGGACGTTTTACGAGACGGAATTACAGTCTGTCGTGAAAACACAGCAAGACTTCTACACGGTGGAGCAGATTTTGAAAACGGAACGTCGACGTGGCAAACTGTTTCATTTCGTCAAATGGCAAGGCTGGCCCAGTTCCTTCAATTCCTGGGTCGCTGCCAACCAGGTGAAACGACTATAAAGCCAGACACCACTGCCGTCATCCTTCATTCCACGTCCGACCACAGTGCTATGGACAAACAGCAGCTGCCTCTGAACACAGCGTCTCCCAAAACGCGCAAAGCGCAAGTGGGCTTTGTGGTGATACTGCTAACCCTGCTGAGTGTGTTGTACGGAGGTGTGTTTTACGACGTAGCCTATGTCAGCACGTTACTTAGCCAACTGAGAACACCAGCCACCAGTGAAACCGGTCTACAGATAGCACCAGTCAACCCCGTATCGAGCCCAGTCACCACCACACCCCGTGTACAAGCCACATCGAGCTCCACACCAAGCTCCACACCTACACCAAGTACACCCACTACGTCTGAAGACCCACCGGATTTCATCCCTCACAGTGAACAGACAACGACGACCGACGTTATTCCCACCACCATCATCACTCACAGTGAACAGACAACGACGACCGACGTTGTACCCACCACTCCAGTTCACTCGTACCAAATTTACAAGAGCGGGTTACCACGACAACGGATACAGCTCGAACCATGGACCCTCGGTGGCAGCATCCCTTCACTTGCGTCATCGCAGGACCGACGGGTTCCGGCAAAACGCACTTCGTCAGGAAGCTCCTTCAACACGCCGACAGCATGATCACCCCACCCATTGCCCGAGTCGTGTGGTGTTACGGAGAATGGCAGGACGCGTATGCAGCAATGCCCCACATCACATTCGTGGAAGGCCTACCCAACCTGGCCGATTTGGAACCCGACACCTTGGTGGTTCTGGATGATCTCATGGCGGAGACGGATGCGCGGGTCACCCAACTCTTTACCAAAGGCAGCCATCATCGACGGCTCGGCATCATCTACATTGTGCAGAATCTGTTCAGTAAAAACAAAGAACATCGGAACATCAGCTTAAATGCCACTACCTGGTGGTCTTCAAAAACCCGAGAGATACCACTCAACTGCTGCACCTGGCGAGACAGATGTATCCCGGCCGCACACCATTTGCGTTGGAAGCCTTTAAAGATGCCACAACCCCTCAGCACGCGTATATGCTCTTCGACCTCAAGCAAGCCACCCCCGACCACCTTCGACTACGGACCGGCATCTTTCCCGGAGAGGCCCACCACGTGTATCTACAAAAATAATGTAAACACACTCACAGTGGCTCCCCCAGCTGGGGTCTGTGTGTTTCATGATGGGGATAATCAAAAGAATGAATACCACAGCATGGTTGACTTTGTCTCTGAGGTAGATAAAAAGGGCAGAGTTGTGGGTTCTAGCATTAGTTGTACATGATGTCTGCGCGAGTACGGAAGCACGCTCCGACGCTCCGTGTATTGAAGACGGCCCCACTCGAGTTGGTCCGAACCATTGTACGCAGTGCGGACCCTGACCTTGTACGCTGTCTGTGCGAGATCGGGTACAACCTGTTAAAAGGCAACGTACCACTGACTCCGGCTCAGAAGACCAAGTTGGCCAAGCATAAGACAGGTCTACGAACTCTAGTCCAGAAGCGGGTTCCTCAAACACAAAAGAAAAAGGTGTTACAGAAAGGCGGCTTTCTCGGGGCCATCTTAGCACCGTTGGCCGCTTCCGTGTTGGGTCCAGTATTGGGTGGACTCTTCGGCCGACAATGAACCACACGAAAAAATGGTCCTCGTCGAACCACGGTTCCTTCAAAACCTCCAATCACCCTACCCTGTCCACCTACGGTGAAGACCATAAACACCCTCGATGGAGAGATGCAACAGATCTTACAGAGACCGGGGTTAAGCGACAGTGAGAAAGTACAACGGTACAATGAGACGCTTCAACGGTACATGACGTTCATGGACCAATACAAAACCCTCTCTACCACACCACCACCACCACCACGTGACACACCGCCGACCTCAGCACCGCTCCAACAGCCGCCATTACCAGGGGTACCACCCACAGCCCCACAGTGGGTGGACGACGAAGTGCTGAAGAGTGTACCTGCATCGTTCAAGAAACAAGCTGGTCTGGTATTACAACGGATGAAACAGAATCCTAACAGGACTTGGAATGATAAAGGTGAACTCCTGGTACAGAATGAGGTGGTTCCCGGGACCCACATGACGGATTTAGTGAATGACCTGATGCGTCAACGCAGGTCGCACACGGATCCTCCAGGATGGGAGGTCTTCGCTCAAGGCTTGAAAGACATGCATGTACCACAGGAATTGGAGGGGAACCCCCACCGCTGGGCCTTTATGCAGCGTGACTCACCGAGTCGTGCACCACGACAGACTCCACAACCTTGGGAATCCGAATGGGAACCGGAGTCACCCCCCAAAACACCACCACCAAGTCAACGCGACGAACACGACGCCGGACACAACCGCCCAAGGCCTGGAACACCTATTAAAACCAACAGCAGCAGCAGGACAGCTCAGTCGCCATGTTTTACCTCACCCTACCCAGTAACAGTTCGCTGGATGTGTTTCCTGACAACACCGTGGCCAAGTACGTGACCCAGGTACCGTAACCGTTGCATTTACCTGGACGATGGGAATGTGGCCTCGTGGATATCCAATACCCTTACTCGTGGTACAACGTGCGAGCCAATGAAGTGTGGTACGAGGTGACCTACGAAGGCAAAAACACCCGACTCACCCTCCCCGAAGGCCAATACGATACCCCCAAGGAGTTCATGGGTGGGCTGTCAAGACTGTTGCATTATAAGGCTCTACGGGAGGTCACGAATACATCAAAACCCATCAAATCCTTTCCCTTCAAGAATCACGTGGGCTTCGATTACAACGCACACAACGACAAGGCACAGCTTATCGTCACCGCCAACGCGAGTGTCGTACTGAGTCCTATCCTACAGCAAATGCTGGGTTTCGATCTACTGACGTTCGCTGGTCCCACCGCCCACCAAGGCGAGATCCCGATTGGATATGAAGTCGGGTATGTACCGACTCTACGTCTACTCGGACGTGGTGGACAACCACATCGTGGGCGATATCAACACCTCTGTTACGGGTGGTCCCCATTAAAAAGATGTATGGAGATCAAGTCACCCACGGTTTCACCCACATGCTCTACCTGCCCGTACGACAAACCGACATCAACACGATCACGGTGGATTTAAGAGATGACAAGGGACGACCGGTGGCATTCGAACGCGGGAAAGTGGTGCTGACACTTCATTTTCGATAAGCACGTGCTCCCCACTTTGCATAATGAAAGTACCTTACGAGTGCGATGCACGCAGCTATATGGACTATTATGCCCAACAGGCCGGGGGTGGCTTTCCGGTCTTTAGCGGTGCACGCATGCAACGAGGACATGGGCTAGGGAGCATACTCGGCAGCATCGTCAACACGTTCCTGCCCTTGGTGACGCGTGGGGTGAAAGCAATGGGTAAACAAGCGGTACGCAGTGGACTGCAAGTGGCCGGTGATGTCTTGGGGGGTACGGCACCCAAAGAAGCCTTGAAACGGCGCGCTAAAGAATTTCATCAGTCGGGAGCACTACGCGAACGGATACACGTTGTTCTGTTTCGATCTGACCCCCACCTTAGAGAACGACCATCAGCTGGCCCTGGCCAAGCAAGGCAATTTACGGGTGGAAATCCACTTTGCACGAGCCCTGGCGATCACTGTCAATGTGATCTGCTACGCCGAGTTTGACAACATCATTCAAGTGGACAAGGCGCGCAACGTCCTGTGACTTCTCCACCTAACATGGATACAGACCAGATAACCACCGTGCTGGAGAATGACCCAGAGACACGTATGGTCTTTCAAGGGGTGTTCGCCCGAGATGTGTTCCCATTAGACTGTACGTATCCTGCTGCTTACGTTCTCAACACGGACCCGATGGATCGACCCGGTGAACATTGGGTGGCCGTGTACTTGACAGAACAGCTGGGCGAATACTTTGACCCGTACGGCCTGCCACCCCTCCATCCCGATTTAACAGACTTCATGGATCAAGGCACAGAGACGTGGTGTTGGAACAGTCAAACGTTGCAAAGCCTGACCAGTGGCGTGTGCGGACAATATTGCTTGTTTTACCTGTACCATCGATGCCGGGAAGACCCTTATCTACCATCGTACAGATGTTTGACGAGTACCCCAAGGCCGAGGACCGCGATGTACTCGTCTATGACTGGGCCGCCCATCATTTCAATGTACAAGCCCTGTTCTGGGCTTGAATTCTTTCAATGTACACACGCCCGCTGTTCTGGGCTTAAGTTTAAAAGCCCCCTGTTCTGGGCTTCAGTTCTTTCAATGTACAAGCCCCCTGTTCTGGGCTTCAGTTCTTTCAATGTACAAGCCCCTTGTTCTGGGCTTCAGTTTTCACGTGGTTGTTTTCACGTTGTTGTTGTTGACTGAATAAAAAAATGAGATCTCACCAAAAAACCCTGTCTTGTGTGTTTTATTCATAATGCATCAATGCCCAATGTGGAGATTCAGCCAAACTGAAATCAGTGGTGTAGGATGGGGCCAAAATGTAACCCATCAAGGTTAGAATGCAAGAGCACTATAGTAAAATAGAGAGCCAATGAAATCAGCCCACAGACCAAGTACGTGCTTTTGGTCTAGGTTTGGAGCGGGCATTTCATTGAGGTGCGTGTATACGGTGAGTGAAGACTCGTCCAACACGTATAGATTATGTTGATGACTATAAGTTCTATGTAACCCATGAATGTTAGAATGCAAGAGCACTATAGTAAAAATAGAGAGCCAATGAAATCAGCCCACAGACCAAGTACGTGTTTTTGGTCTAGGTTTGGAGCGGGCATTTCATTAAAGTGCGTGTATACGGTGAGTGAAGACTCGTTCAACACGTATAGATTATTACTATAAGTTATATGAACATAATGCATGAAAGTGGCTTTGAACACCGTATTAGCCAATCAGTGGCCTAGAATGGAGCCAAAGGTAACCCATCCATGTCCAGAAAACATTACTCGGGTGTACAAGAACCCAGATGTAGGCGCGGACGTCAGCGAAAGCACACCGTGAGTACCCCAATTCGATTGGCTGATTGTTCGACCGCTGATTGGTTCTTTTTCTCGACCGCTGATTGGCTCTTTTTCTCGACCGCTGATTGGTCCAAATGGACCTGCCCATCTTTCCCAGGTTCATCTAGAATCCCATTTTTTGTGCTCAAGCTCTGACTATCGCGATGCCGCAACATTGTCTCATTGGACATTGGACCGTTTGACCTGGATGTGACCATTTGACCTGACATGCGTCCGCGCGCGCACTGCCGGTGATGACGCGCACTTCCGGAGAACTCGCGCGCGCTGCGGCCGGAGAACACGCGCGCGCGCGCCGCTCGCGCTGGGGGGCCGGGGCGGGCCGCGCCGGGAAAAACAAAACCCGGAGGTTGAACATACGGACGTCTAAGTCAACATTGGAACTCTTCTATGTTTGGAGGTAGTTTTAGTGAAAAACCCGGAAGTGACGTCACAACCCCCACGTGACCTGCGCAACAGAATGGAAACGACACCCTAGTGTAACTCCCTCACCTAGGCTTCACATGGATACCTCACTCGATCCCATCGACCCACTAGGGGCCCACCTACACCCCAACACGTCTATTTCTATACTACGGCCAGACTGCGCGTGCGCAGAATGCCGATAGTTCAACCCCACACCCAGCCCATCAGATGCCCCTTCACGAATGCTTCACTTTGATACCTCACTCGACCCCATTGGACCATTCGTGGCTCCCCTAGCTCCAACACGTCTAGCGGGACCCATACAGGGTCCAGTTTTCGACACTAGGTGACCACATCCCGACAAAAATGGCCAGTTTTCGACACCGGATGTGCCGCCATCTTGAACATAAGTGCCGCCATCTTGGATATATCCCATAATGCACCGGGTCAAAATACTCGCTTCTGATTGGACGAGAGCTCCGTGGCGGATTTGAAATACTCGCTTCTGATTGGACGAGAGCTCCGCATTGCATCTGCGCATGCGCAGAATGATATTCCTACCGCACACCCAACCCATCAGATGCCCCTTCACCTAGGCTTCACTTTGATACCTCACTCGACCCCATTGCATCATTAGGGGCTCGCCTACATGCCAACACGGCTATTTTCATACCCTTGGGCCACCGCGCATGCGCAGAATGCCGATAATTCAACCCCACACCCAGCCCATCAGATGCCCCTTCACATAAGCTTCACTTTGATACCTCACTCGACCCCATTGGACCATTAGGGGCTCCCCTACATCCCAAAACGTCTATGCGCATGCGCAGAATGGTGACAGCGCCCGAGCCGCTAGTCCAGTCAGATGCCCCTTCACATAAGCTTCACATTGATACCTCACTCGACCCCATCGGACCATTAGTAGCTCCCCTAGCTCCCAAAACGTCTATTTCCATACCCTTGGGCCACCGCGCATGCGCAGAATGCCGATAGTTCAACCCCACACCCAGCCCATCAGATGCCCCTTCACATAAGCTTCACTTTGATACCTCATTCGACCCCATTGGACCATTAAGGGCTCCCCTGGCTCCAAAACGTCTATTTTCATACCCTTCGGCCACCGCGCATGCGCAGAATGCCGATAGTTCAACCCCACACCCAGCCCATTAGATGCCCCTTCACATAAGCTTCACTTGGATACCTCACTCGACCCCATCGGACCATTTTATCTAGGGACTACTTTTTCTCCGCGGAAGCTTTTTCCCGAGACCGAATCACCGCCAAAACCGCGGCCAGACCGCATCACCGCGGGTGAATACATTCTGAATACATCCCCTGCAGCAATTGGAACTCTCCTGGATTGGAGGTAGCTTTTGGTCATCCTATGCCGCCATCTTGGTCCCATCCCACATCAGCCGCCATCTTGGTCCCACTCCCACATCAGCCGCCATCTTGGTCCCACTCCCACATCAGCCGCCATCTTGGTCCCACTCCCACATCAGCCGCCATCTTGGTCCCACTCCCACAGCCGCCATCTTTGTCCCACCACCCACAGCCGCCATCTTGGTCCCACTCCCACATCAGCCGCCATCTTGTGCACTCAATGACCTCTCCGCCACAAATCCGCCACAAATGCACTCAGATTCAGGGGTCAATGTGGTTCAAATGGGGTAGACACTACTACTACGGCCCCTAGCAGTATTAGATAAATTCGAAGGATATTTTCCATGGTTATGTACGAGAAGCCAAGATGGCGCCTTACCTTTTTTTGGGAAAAAATGTTGCAAAATACCTGGTGATCAGTATCACTTGTAAATATGTTACATCATTACACGAAAAGTGTAAATTATTCAACAAGATTACACGAACAAAGCTTCTAGGTGCTGTCAGCAGAAGTCAAGGAAGAAAGTAAGATACACTACTGAAATACAGTTCTAAAAATGCTATAATATCCCAGCTACAATCCACACTATCTGATATGGAATGTGCTATTTGAATGTGGAGTATAATTTCAAATATTTTTCTCATATACCAACATATTTGTCACAATCTAGACATTTTGTCACAGTCGGACAAAAGGACCCACCTAAGCACTGATAAAGTGCAGGTCCACTTGCAAATGTGTGACAAGTCTATAGCTTCTTGCAAGACCATCAACATAACTTGTTTTCATCCTACACTGAAAAAAACTAACATAACTTTGGATATCCTCCATCCCTGACTTTATCGTGACAAAATACTGATAAATGAAAAAAAAACTATTATAAATGATTTCTCATTCCATTTTTCATATCTAACGTAGTGTACCTTGTAGCATGGACATTTCAGTAGTTTTATAACTGTATTTCAATAGCGTGTGCAAAATTTCATCGCGATCGGGCAACTATCTTGGGACATATCAAACAACGCTTTGGGGGGAACTTACTTCTGTTGCATTGTTTCTATTGGCATATATGATGAAACTTCTTTCAAGCACGGTGGCCTTCAAACTCCGAACAGCTCTAACCCAGAAACTTTGGTTGTGATAGGTGAATATAGGTAAGGGGGCGTGGCATTCCTATCACAGCCCAGATCGCTCCTAGGTTAAATTTTAGCGATAAAAAGCTTCTTTGTCCATGTACCATCTATCACAACTGTATTGATGCTGACAAAATGTGATCAAATGTGTGAGAAATACCTCGATTGATTTTAACGTTTTCGCGCCTTTCTGACATCTTCTAAGGATATGACCTTCGCTATTTTCATCTCGTGACCTTTCTGATCACGTGAATAAACACATGCACGTCGCTTATTGGTTTAAAACCAGCCTGAATCGATTTCTTGATGACGTGACATTCTCAAAGAGAGCCGTGTCTACCCGCGGGAGACCAAAGCGACTCTCATGTAAACTGGTGACATTTTTGAATCTCCAATCTCAAAGCGAGGCAGCATGACATCATTCTCAAAGCGAGCCGTGTCTACCCGCGAACTACTTCCTGTATTAGATAACTCGCTTTCACGGCCAAGTATACATACCGACAATAATTTGTTCGCGATTGATATGCTCCGAAACGGAAAGAGTCATTTCCCAATTATATAGCCCACGTTATGTTTAGCAATTCGCTTCTAACTCGGCGGAGTCAGCAGGTCAGTGACAAGCCAGATAATCATACGCCGCCTACTCACCCCCCAAATTTTGGGGGGATGGCTCCCATTTACGCGTGAGACTCTTTCTCGCAGTAGGGAGTCTCGCGAGACGAGAATGGATGACGTGAGTGAAAAGGACAACCCCATTCTGCGCATGTCCCTGTAAACTATGGAGAAAGAAACATAACGGTTTTGTTGACAAAATCCGTGTTTGATGGCAGATTCCATCTAATTAAAGGAATCGTTAGGTGGTTGCCATAGTGCTGGAGATGCCAAATCATATTATTTATTCGATAAAATGCTTTTTGTGCCTCTGTCTCAATTCCCCACACCGTGTACAGTTAAAGATCTCGAGCGACTGACGTCTTATTTATTTTTTTCCTTTTCGGTCTGTATCAATGATTCCGGCTAAGGGGTCAGCAACAACAACCAAAAAACGTAGACTCCTTAGCCGATGTTTTCGGGCTACGAACAGCTCATACCAGAGGTAGGGCTTTCATAGAATCATGGAGATCGTTCTACGATAAAAAGTCAGGGACAACACCTCAAACTAGACGGGATCTCTCGGGTTCAGAATCAGAAGGTTTATTCAATTTATTTTTGTCACTATAACGGAGAAAACCCCGAGGACTATGTGAGTGGACACAGATCCTTCCATGTGTACTGTGTCATACATCCGGCTGATCACGGTTTACGGCTGAGACGTGTAAAATCCCTACTCAAATAATGCGCGAGATCAGGCTACTACGACGGAATCGACCGAGTGGTCGCGAATGCTTTGTTTCTGTGCTTTCGTGACCGCTCGGCCTATTCCGTCGAACTCCTAGTACCTCGCGCATTAATGGTGCAAGGAGTTTACAGCTCTCAGATGTAAACCGTGATCCGCCGGAGGTAAGGCACACCACATTCTATAGGATGTGTTTCTGCTCACATAGCCCTCGTTGTATTTCCCCCTTATCAGGAGATAAGATATATATTCAAATCAAATGGATATTCTCTTAATTCTACCCCCGAAGGATCTCTTCTAATTTGAGGTGTTTCTCCTGGTTTTGCGTCTAAATCTGATCTCCATGGTAATGGAAGTCATACAGCGGACATGCGATTTTCGGAGTTTCGGCGTGATACTGTACTTTCAACATGGATGCCAATATGAATTGTTAACAGCGAGGAACGAGGTACTAATGTCCTAGTACATCATTGTGTGACCTCCACGCCTGGACTCTCCACCGTATAGCGCGTTTATCTGGAGTACTTTATCAGTAGTATAGTCTACCATTTTAAAGTCAACTTTTGCCTGGGGAGATAACTCTTGCATCCACCAGGGGGCGCCACCAGCTCAAGAGACCAAAAACTACCTCCAGCACAGAAGAGTTCCAATCTAGCGGGAGGTAACTCTGGGTGACTATAGTTCCGGCAAAGGGCCCCTGGGGATGTATTCTTCCGCGGTGATGCGGACTTCAAATACGCTGCATGGTCCGATTGGGTCGAGTGAGGTATCAAAGTGAAGCATTCGTGAAGGGGCATCCAGTCATGGGTGGGTGCATGTAAAATTAGGATTTTTTTCCCGAAACTATAAAAAGCGGAACACGGACTTTACCCCTAAAATAGGGGGAAACACCTATCAACCCTAGCCAAAAGGGCTAATATCGGTCCCTGGCTTATCGGGGCCTGCTGAGAGAGGTAGGGTGGGAAACTATAAAAAGCGGAACACGGACTTTACCCCTAAAATAGGGGGAAACACCTATCAACCCTAGCCAAAGGGCTAATATCGGTCCCCGGGTTTATCGGGGCCTGCCTATCAAGTCAATGGGGTGGGTGCATGTAAAATTAGGATTTTTTCCCGAAAATATAAAAAGCGGAACACGGACTTTACCCCTACAATAGGGGTCTGTATTATACAATATAAGGGGAAATGCCTGTATGGGGGGAGGGGTGGTCAATTTTTTTTGTGGGCTTTACTATGGCTTGTGGGGTCTCGTTTTTCTCGTCTCGCCAAGAAAAACACAATGGGAAGGGTCCCGGAGCGAATCGGTGAAATTTTTGGGAAAAGTCACCGAGGCCTGTATATAGGCCTATAGGCTGGCTATATGGGGGTATAGGTTCAACCTGGGAAATTCACACGTTCATTGTGATATGGGTTGCTTAGATTTGTTTTTCACGTCTCGTCATTTAGAACACGATGGGAAGGGTCTCGGAGCGCAACGGTGAAATTTTTGGAAAAGTACCATATAGCCCATATAGCTCCATACTGGCTACAATGGGAAGGGTTCCGGAGCGAGTCGGTGAAATTTTTGGGAAAAGTCACCGAGGTCTGTATATAGGCCTATAGGCTGGCTATGGGGGGGTATAGGTCCATCCTGGGAAATTCACACACGTTCATTGTGATATGGGTTGTTTGGTCTTGTTTTTCACGTCTCGTCATTTAGAACACGATAGGAAGGGTGCCGGAGCGAAACGGTGAAATTTTTGGAAAAGTACCATATAGCCCATATAGTCTCATACTGGCTATATGGGGGTATAGGTCCAACCTGGGAAATTCACACACGTTCATTGTGATATGGGTTGTGGGGTCTTGTTTTTCTCATCTCGTCATTTAGAACACGATGGGAAGGGTTCCGGAGTGAAACAGTGAAATTTTTGGAAAAGTACCATATAGCCCATATAGCTCCATAGGTGGCTATGGGAGGGATAGGTCCATCCTGGGAAGTTCACACACGTTCATTGTGATATGGGTTGTGGGGTCTTGTTTTTCACGTATCGTCATTTAGAACACGATGGGAAAGGTCCCGGAGCGAAACGGTGAAATGTTTGGAAAAGTACCATATAGCCCATATAGCTCCATACTGGAGCTCAGAAGTTCTGATTTTCTAGATATTCCATGGAATTGTCACTAATTCTTCGAAATGCAGTGACGCCCGTCAACGCTCGTAGTTACGCCTTAACGCTCTAACATAACGCCTTGACGCCATGATATAGACCGGAAAGAGAACAACAACAACAACAAGGATGACACTTGAGAGAACAACAACAACAACAGGGTTTTTTTCATATAGTTTATTTTCCCCAATGTTACATCATACCCACGCTGGGGGAGCCGCGTTGGGTATGTTTACAACTCAAAAAGACTCTTGCCCAATCAGACGCCACCATTTACATCTGTCATATTCGTTCCTGTCCGTTAGATGTGTTCTTGTCCAATCAGAAGTCGCCATTTCAGGAAGTTCCATCTTTGCTCGGTGTGACCTAAGCGTCGTCGGGCAGGCCTGGATATTCTTCGGGCAGCATGTCCTGAAACAGTTGTTTGCGCATTCTGATCGCATTTTCCAGGGCCTCGGTGGGTGGTAGCCCCATAGCCTCTTCCAAGTGACGCTTGGTCTTCATGATGGACCTGTGCGTGGGGTCGCCTTTCATTTCAAGCGGTAGTAAGGTATACTGTTCATAGATCGCCATGGCTGTTTTCCTGATGCGGGGGCGCATTTGGGTGTACGCCTGTTGTAAATTATCCTCTCCGGCGTCCTCGATCGCTGCAGCGTAACTATTGATAGCTGCTGTCACAATACGATCCCAGAAGGTAGGTTCTGCCTCACTTTCCACGGACGTAGGCTGACTATCTGAGGTCAAGCTCTCCGTATCACTAGATAGACTCTCAGCAATCTCTGTTTCGGTATCAGTCGATACACTCTCAGTAGTCTCTGTATCAGCATCCGCCTCAACGGACTCCTCAGAGTCTTCAATCCCATGTATATTTTTCTGGTGTCGCATCATATCGTAATGTCTGGTGAACGTGCGTTCGCACTCAGAGCAAGTATACGCCATGTTGACGGTTGAACGTCGACTGTGCATGTTTTGGGAAATACGTTTGCTTTTATAGGCAGTAACGCCCATCAACGCCTAGCTTAACGCTTCAACGCCCTGGTGAATTAGCTCAGAAGCTCTGATTTTCATGGAATTGACACCAATTCATCGAAATGCAGTGACGCCCGTCGTTACGCCTTAACGCCCGTCTCAACGCCTTAACACACTTTCTAAACGCTTTAACGTGGTTTAATGATGCGTTCGAACAAATGTTTCTTTTGTGCTATTGCTCTGACATACGCCGCTTTCCAGTTCATGCCCGAGGTTTTCAACATCGACGCTGTTCTTTCAATTTCCATATGGACCGGGTCCTTATCCAACAATTTCATATGGGTCACGAGGTCGACATACCGCTGACGTAAAGCCCGTCGTAGTCTGGGTGCCAATCTGTTATGGGCTAAAATTGCGGCTTCCTCTTTCGAATACCCTTTGCGTTGAAACTTGTTCTCTGTGACCCACAACGTCTTGCCCATCTCGGCGTTCATACTTTCTTTGAACAAATCCTTCCATAGCCTCGAGTTCACATTATGTTCATTCCCTTGTACGGGTTTGAGTTGGTCCTTCACGGTTGGGTGATATTCCGGCACTGATGATATGAAGGGGCCCCGCTGTATGGGGGTGGGTTGCTGCTGCTGCCCTACCAGATGTGGACTCGGTGGATGGTGTCGGGGGATAGGATGTTGCGGTGATCCCTCGCCGGGTAGCAGGTGGGTCGTCAGCCGGCGATCTTCGGGGGTATGGGCTTTTAAATCTACGAATAGGTAGCCGTACGGACGACTTGTTGCCCCTTGAAACGCCTGCATGAAATGGTCGATGTTCTGAGGATAAATTCGACTACCAAACACACGGATTTGTGCTCTGTCAATGGGATTGGAGAACAACACAAAGTATTGGCAGTTCAAGGCAATATCTCTGGACGCCTTCCCTTGAGGAAAGAGATTCTGGGTCAAATAGATGACGGACAGATTCCTATGATGGGATCCTTTAGTAAACAAGTCGGCAACGTGTGAATTGTCCTTGGCCGCACTCATCAGATCATCTAGCACTACCACGTTGGTCTGCTCGGGATCAAAGTAATACGATTCGTCTATGTCGTGAGGAATCCCTGGGACGAAACTCACATTCTGTAATCGCGTAGTTTCGTAGGCGGGCTGCCATTGGCTATAACACCAAACAACACTTGTCGGAGCTGGGGTTGCCACACTTTCCTCTAAGAACTTCATCACCCAGGACGTCTTTCCACATGCCGTAGGGCCGCTCACCGTCATCGTATAGGGATTCTCTACTGCACTTGTTGGACCTATAGCGGGACTCGGCGGTGTCTCTTGGTTGTGTTTGCCTTGAATGTGCCTGAGCATACTATCGCGACTAGAGAAGGTTCTCTGACAGAACGTACACGTACACGACATGTTGATCTGTCGACCAATACATGAGGACTGATGAGGGACACATGTTCATTCTTATATGTACAGACACCAACACCACCACCACACACTACCACCACACACACACACACACACACACACCACCACCACCACATTCGACCACCGCCACCACCGGGCGTTGACGGGCGTCAACGCCCGGTGGTGGTGGTGGGAGCTCCCGTGTGGCAGAACCCTTGGATCGGAGCTCTTGGAGCTCAAAGCCTGTGGAGCTCAGAGCTCGGAAGTGACATTTGCATATGACCTCTGTGAGGTCACTTCCGCTTCCGTTCACGTGACCGGAACTGACCTTTGACCCCTGCGCGCAATTTTTATCCGGTATTGTTAGCGCGCGCAGGGGTTAAAGGTCAGTTCCGGTCACGTGAACGGAAGCGGAAGTGACCTCACAGAGATCATATGCAAATGTCACTTCCGAGCTCTGAGCTCCACAGGCTTTGAGCTGCAAGAGCTCCGATCCAAGGGTTCTACCACACGGGAGCTCTCACCACCACCACCGGGCGTTGACGCCCGTCAACGCCCGGTGGTGGCGGTGGTGGTAGAGGTGGTGGAATGTGGTGGTGGTGGTGTGTGTGTGTGTGTGTGTGGTGGTAGTGTGTGGTGTTGGTGGTGGTGTCTGTACATATAAGAATGAACATGTGTCCCTCATCAGTCCTCATGTATTGGTCGACAGATCAACATGTCGTGTACGTGTACGTTCTGTCAGACAACCTTCTCTCGTCGCTATAGTATGCTCAGGTACATTCAAGGCAAAGACAACCAAGAGACACCGCCGAATCCCGCTATAGGTCCAACAAGTGCAGTAGAGCATCCCTATACGATGACGGTGAGCGGCCCTACGGCATGTGGAAAGACGTCCTGGGTGATGAAGTTCTTAGAGTAAAGTGTGGCAACCCCAGCTCCGACACGTGTTGTTTGGTGTTATAGCCAATGGCAGCCCGCCTACGAAACTACGCGATTACAGAATGTGAGTTTCGTCCCAGGGATTCCTCACGACATAGACGAATCGTATTACTTTGATCCCGAGCAGACCAACGTGGTAGTGCTAGATGATCTGATGAGTGCGGCCAAGGACAATTCACACGTTGCCGACTTGTTTACTAAAGGATCCCATCATAGGAATCTGTGCGTCATCTATTTGACCCAGAATCTCTTTCCTCAAGGGAAGGCGTCCAGAGATATTGCCTTGAACTGCCAATACTTTGTGTTGTTCTCCAATCCCATTGACAGAGCACAAATCCGTGTGTTTGGTAGTCGAATTTATTAGAACATCGACCATTTCATGCAGGCGTTTCAAGGGGCAACAAGTCGTCCGTACGGCTACCTATTCGTAGATTTAAAAGCCCATACCCCCGAAGATCGCCGGCTGACGACCCACCTGCTACCCGGCGAGGGATCACCGCAACGTCATATACCCCGACACCATCCACCGAGTCCACATCTGGTAGAGCAGCAGCAGCAACCCACCCCCATACAGCGGGGCCCCTTCATACCATCAGTCCCGGAATATCACCCAACCGTGAAGGACCAACTCAAACCCGTACAAGGGAATGAACATAATGTGAACTCGAGGCTATGGAAGGATTTGTTCAAAGAAAGTATGAACGCCGAGATGGGCAAGACGTTGAGGGTCACAGAAAACAAGTTTCAACGCAAAGGGTATTCGAAAGAGGAAGCCGCAATTTTAGCCCATAACAGATTGGCACCCAGACTACGACGGGCTTTACGTCAGCGGTATGTCGACCTCGTGACCCATATGAAATTGTTGGATAAGGACCCAGTCCATATGGAAATTGAAAGAACAGCGTCGATGTTGAAAACCTCGGGCATGAACTGGAAAGCGGAGTATGTCAGAGCAATAGCACAAAAGAAACATTCGTTCGAACGCATCATTAAACCACGTTAAAGCGTTTAGAAAGTGTGTTAAGGCGTTGAGACGGGCGTTAAGGCGTAACGACGGGCGTTGACGGGCGTCACTGCATTTCGATGAATTGGTGTCAATTCCATGGAAATCAGAGCTTCTGAGCTAATTCACCAGGGCGTTGAAGCGTTAAGCTAGGCGTTGATGGGCGTTACTGCCTATAAAAGCAAACGTATTTCCAAAAACACGCACAGTCGACGTTCAACCGTCAACATGGCTTATACTTGCTCTGAGTGCGAACGCACGTTCACCAGACATTACGATATGATGCGACACCAGAAAAATATACATGGGATTGAAGACTCTGATGAGTCCGTTGAGGCGGATGCTGATACAGAGACTGCTGAGAGTGTATCGACTGATACCGAAACAGAAATTGCTGGGAGTCTATCTAGTGATACGGAGAGCTTGACCTCAGATAGTCAGCCTACGTCCGTGGAAAGTGAGGCAGAACCTACCTTCTGGGATCGTATTGTGACAGCAGCTATCAATACTTACGCTGCAGCGATAGAGGACGCCGGAGAGGAAAATTGACAACAGGCGTACACCCAAATGCGCCCCCGTATTAGGAAAACAGCCATGGCGATCTATGAACAGTATACCTTACTACCGCTTGAAATGAAAGGCGACCCCACGCACAGGTCCATCATGAAGACCAAGCGTCACTTGGAAGAGGCTATGGGGCTACCACCCACCGAGGCCCTGAAAAATGCGATCAGAATGCGCAAACAACTGTTTCAGGACATGCTGCCCGAAGAATATCTAGGCCTGCCCGACGACGCTTAGGTCACACCGAGCAAAGATGGAACTTTCTGAAATGGCGACTTCTGATTGGACAAGAATACATCTAACGGACAGGAACGAATATGACAGATGCAAATGGTGGCGTCTGATTAGGCAAGAGTCTTTTTGAGTTGTAAACATACCCAACGCAGCGTGGGTATGATGTAACATTGGGGGAAAATAAACTATATGAAAAAAAACTTGTTGTTGTTGTTGTTCTCTCAAGTGTCATCCTTGTTGTTGTTGTTGTTGTTCTCTTTCCGGGCTATATCATGGCGTCAAGGCGTTATGTTAGAGCGTTAAGGCGTAACTACGAGCGTTGACGGGCGTCACTGCATTTCGAAGAATTAGTGACAATTCCATGGAATATCTAGAAAATCAGAACTTCTGAGCTCCAGTATGGAGCTATATGGGCTATATGGTACTTTTCCAAACATTTCACCGTTTCGCTCCGGGACCTTTCCCATCGTGTTCTAAATGACGATACGTGAAAAACAAGACCCCACAACCCATATCACAATGAACGTGTGTGAACTTCCCAGGATGGACCTATCCCTCCCATAGCCACCTATGGAGCTATATGGGCTATATGGTACTTTTCCAAAAAGTTCACCGTTTCGCTCCGGTACCCTTCCTATCGTGTTCTAAATGACGAGACGTGAAAAACAAGACCAAACAACCCATATCACAATGAACGTGTGTGAATTTCCCAGGATGGACCTATCCCTCCCATAGCCAGTATGGAGCTATATGGGCTATATGGCACTTTTCCAAAAAATTCACCGTTTCGCTCCGGGACCCTTCCCATCGTGTTCTAAATGACGGGACGTGAAAAACAAATCCAAGCAACCCATATCACAATGAACGTGTGTGAATTTCCCAGGTTGGACCTATACCCCCCATAGCCAGCCTATAGGCCTATATACAGACCTCGGTGACTTTTCCCAAAAATGTCACCGATTCGCTCCGGGACCCTTCCCATTGTCATTTTCTTGGCGAGACGAGAAAAACGAGACCCCACAAGCCATAGTAAAGCCTACAAAACAATTTGATCACCCCTTCCCCCATACAGCCATTTCCCCTTATATTGTATAATACAGACCCCTACTGTAGGGATAAAGTCCGTGTTCCGCTTTTTATATTTTCGGGAAAAAATCCTAATTTTACATGCACCCACCCCATTGACTTGATAGGCAGGCCCCGATAAGCCCGGGGACCGATATTAGCCCTTTTGGCTAGGGTTGATAGGTGTTTCCCCTATTTTAGGGGTAAAGTCCGTTTTCCGCGTTTTATATTTTCGGGAAAAAATCCTAATTTTACATGCACCCACTCCCCCACCCTACCTCTCTCAGCAGGCCCCAATAAGCCAGGGACCGGTATTAGCCCTTTTGGCTAGGGTTGATAGGTGTTTCCCCCTATTTTAGGGTAAAGTCCGTGTTCCGCTTTTTATAGTTTCGGGAAAAAATCCTAATTTTACATGCACCCACCCATGACTGGATGCCCCTTCACGAATGCTTCACTTTGATACCTCACTCGACCCAATCGGACCATGCAGCGTATTTGAAGTCTAGGGACTACTCTTTCTCCGCGGAAGCTTTTTGCCGCGACCGCATCACCGCCAGACCGCATCACCGCGGAAGAATACATGCCCAGGGGCCCTTGGCCGGAACTATAGTCACCCAGAGTTACCTCCCCCCTAGATTGGAACTCTTCTGTGCTGGAGGTAGTTTTTGGTCTCTTGAGCTGGTGGCGCCCCCTGGTGGATGCAAGAGTTATCTCCCCCGGCAAAAGTTGACTTTAAAATGGTAGACTATACTACTTTTATCACTCAGTGGTGATTATACTCTTTAATTTACACTGTTCGTTTAGAAAGAAGTATCCTATTTGCATTCAGCGTGGAGTGGGGATTATTTTGGTATATGTATATGATATTGATTGCCAAATATATTGCATACATGGCTATCAAGCCACCTGTATTTTTCTTTTCCAAGCAAGAATCCAAGTTTAGTCATACTTCGCGATGTGAATTCGCGTGGTCTTACACAGTGGACTAGGGAAAACAGGCTACATTTAAAGCCTAATCACAACCAATCTTTCCATGCTATCTTGTGTATATCAATGTTCGATGGAGCGAAGAAATAGATTAGCCCATAGAGTCAACCGCGTGCAGTTATTGACATGCTAATCTTGTAGCGTATAGCCTGCCCACGTGAGCACGAGCCGGTCTCTCGGTGTCAGGTGTGGTACGTTCGTTCATTTATCTGTTGACCAGGGAGAAAGCCGGTTCCAGTGATTGATTTTACCTTTCCAAACAGCAAAGAAAATGTCAGGCCGGGAAATGAAGGAAAGATGTATGAGTTCCCGTCTGGATGATACAAATTATGAATATTTCTGGGGTAAGTATTTTATTCTCCTGCTAATCTGAAATATCTCCCACCCCCACCATCCATTCCTTCACTTACTTGTGCTAAACGAATCGTGCATACCCGGATTCGCAGTTTCAAATTTACAACAACACCGTGTTAAACGGGTCGGGAAGAAGAACTGACTGTGATATATATCCCACTTGGGATATATTTTTCTTTTTTTCAGCTGGCATATTTTGCTACTGTCTATATCACATTACGAGCGAACAGAATTTCCGTTAATATATCGGAGCCATTTGTTCTTAGAACAGTGATATTTTGCACATCATCTGAACATTATTTGTACGTTTTTATCCTGATATTCTATGAAAATCCAACCATAACGTGGGTCAAATTCACCAAAACAAATTTTGCTTGTTAAGGGTGGATAATACCAGAAAAATAATTTGAACTTTTTTTTACAGAGTGCCTTAACAAATGTGGAATAAATGAAGAAAAAATTGGAATATTCTCTTCAAACTTTCACGTCTACCAGACACATCTATGAGAAGGTCAAATATGCAGCAATTCGGGGAACTACCCGAACGATGTGAAACACACAGGCCTTCAAAAATTACCAATGGAAATGACAATCGAAATATGCTTTAATTATGCACTACATACATTTTACGATACTCATTATAACAATAGAGAGGTGATAAAACAAGTGGAATGTGTGAAATACCTACGATACATTTAGTCCATGGGCCCAGGCATATATCGGTACCATCAGAGGAAACCAAACTTTAGGGCAACTAAGTTATTGGTAGGGACTATATGATTATGTCAATATGTGATAACCGTTCCAGAAGAGCAGCTTAGTGTATATTTTGCATTTTTACCATTTTACCATTCTGAGATATTGACTTTTTTGGGGAAAATCACACAATGGACTACTGACACATCCCATGAAGGTAATATCATTCAATAACAGCTCCGGATATCCAGAATTGTTATCTGCACAGTTACAACAAGCATACTTCCCACCTTGAGGCACATGCTTTAGTTTGGTATTCAAACGTCTGATTTGCACGCTGGATTTTGTGAAATTTTGCGGATTTATTATTATCATTATTTACGGAATGTTGTGTGTCCCATATGAGTGCCACAGTCCTAATGGATCAGCTACCCATATGTACCTTGTTTGCAGGGAAGCACAAAGGAGGACCATCCAGCTGGTTTCAACAAAGTTGTAGAATTTTTCCTTCCCATACCCCCGAAATGCACATTGCGGCTGAATATATAAAAATTACAATGTAGCTCAAATTTGATATAATCTTTCGCCCCACCAGAAATGTTTCCGGTTGTGCACACTGGAAAGTATATAAATGTATTTTATAATGTCATAAGTGTATTTAATTTCAGATTTTAGTAGCAAAACAGATCATTTCAGGTAAATAAGAAGCTTTACTCCAGTTTGATATCGGATGACACATTTCCTTTGTACATTCAGCAATAACACTATGTGATCACGGTGTGGCGGTGTGGAGAATGAAGCTGCAATAGTATAATAAATACTGGTCCTAGGGGGCCACACCTGCAATAACACTGGTGAAGACCCAGACTCCTACTTGCCCGTTTTGTTTTCTAGGTTATACCTAGTATTTATTGTTTAGTATCTGCGGGTGCAAGTTTCGGGTTATTTTAGGTCGAAAATTCTTATTTCTGACCAGCGAAACCCTCATCAGGGAGCCTATACGCATTGACCGTTATGGTCAGATTTTATATTTTTTTCAGTATTTCACTGATGATTTTACCCCGCCTATAGCATAATTGTGGCTGGCTGGTAAAGTTTTCGGCATATTTGTTTGTGATCCAGTATTTCTTTAAGATCCCTTTCAGTCATTTCGTGTATGGATTGAAAGTCGTTATGATGCATACGTCGTTTCAGTACAGACTTATTCTGTATGCCCTCGTTTCCTCTTGAGGTATTTGTTTCTGTCGGTAATTTCCGAGGTAGAGTATCCTCTCTTTTTAAGCTTTTGCTTGAAGTATTCTGACTAGTCTATGTAGTCTGCAGTATTATTGCAGTTTCGTATACCTATCTTTCAGTTCTCCCGTAATGTGCTGATTTGCTGTATAGGTATTTGTAGGTTTCAGTTGGCTTTGTTTAGCATTTCACATCAAGTATTGAGTCAGTCGAACATCTTTTTCCCTTGAAAACGGCAACGTCTAGATAATTGACCTCGTTTTCAGATATTTCATACGTGAATTTCAATGGAGTATGTGCGTTATTAGCCATCTCAAAGAAACTCTCAGCTACGGCTTTGTTTGCCTGTAGTAGTATGAAGCCATCATCCCGAAAAGTTTGTGTAATATAATCATTTCTTTGTGTGGGAATGTGGCAGTTAGCTGATTGATATGCTTATATATCGCTATATCGCACAGTTCCGGGGAAGGGACTGCTCCCCGTGGTGCTAGTTCAGTTAGCTTTGTTTAGGATTTCACATCAAGTATTGAGTCAGTCAAATATCTCTTTCCCTTGAAAACGGCAACGTCTAGGTAATTCGCCTCGTTTTCAGATATTTCATACGCGAATTTCAATAGAGAATGTGCGTTATTAGCCATCTCAAAGAAATTCTCAGCTACGGCTTTATTTGCCTGTAGTAGTATGACGCCATCATCCCAAAAAGTTTGTGTAACATAATCATTTCTTTGTGTGGGAATGTGGCAATTAGCTAATTGATATGCTTGTATATCGCACAGTTCCAGGGAAGGGACTGCTCTCCGTGATACTCCGACAATATGTCTGAAGTGTTAGTCCTGCAACATGAATTCATTCTCTTCAAGACTCAATCGTGCTATTTCAAGCAACAGATCGATGGGAGATTTTTGGATATTATAATCCATGTTTTCGTAGGTAGTCAGATCACTTCTGAGTGCTTCTCGGATTTCATTGGATCCGAGGTTTGTGTATAACGAGGTAATGTCATACGTAATAAGCAACGTATCAGTAGGTATTCGACGTTTTTCAATCTCATTAGTGATTTCTGAGGTATCGGCTGAGTAGGTTTCGCGTTCCCACACTATGGGGATAAGAAGAAATCCAGGTAGCGCCCTAGTTTTTCAGTAGGGGCCCCGCATTGAGGTAGCTCCGGTTTTACAGGATCAAGTTTTTTAATTGCCTCTTCTACCGTATGTATTATTGATAGGAGATATGGTGTTGGCTTCCTGGTCGAAACTTTCAGCAGAAAATTCTAAGTCTAAGGACTAAGAACGCCTCTAGCATTCAACCTAGCGACTGTCTGTAGTACCGTACCATTTTCATGATGTTTTCCATATTCATGGATTTTATGTCGGTATAATGTATACCATCGTACAGCTGTCTTTGCGCGTCCACTATGTAGTCCTTTTTATAAGAATTACGGTGGTATTGTTTTTATCAGCTCGTCCTTCTGTGCACAAGATTATATTCTTTGTGTTTGAGAAAGCTATGTATATGTATACGAAACTGCAATAATACTGCAGACTACATAGACTAGTCAGAATACTTCAAGCAAATAGCTTAAAAAGAGAGGATACTCTACCTCGGAAATTACCGACAGAAACAAATACCTCAAGAGGAACGAGGGCATACAGAATAAGTCTGTACTGAAACGACGTATGCGTCATAACGACTTTCAATCCATACACGAAATGGCTGAAAGGGATCTTAAAGAAATACTGGATCACAAACAAACATGCCGAAAACTTTACCAGCCAGCCACAATTATGCTATAGGCGGGGTAAAAGCATCAGTGAAATACTGAAAAAATCAAAAAATCTGACCATAACGGTCAATGCGTATAGGCTCCCTGATGAGGGTTTCGCTGGTCAGAAATAAGAATTTTCGACCTAAAATAACCCGAAACTTGCACCCGCAGATACTAAACAATGAATACTAGGTATAACCTAGAAAACAAAACGGGCAAGTAGGAGTCTGGGTTTTCATCAGTGTTATTGTAGGTGTGGCCCCCTGGGACCAGTATTTATTATACTATATGTTGTAGACCTCGAGGACTCTGATGCTGATAACAGTGATGAAGACTAGACTACTGATCCATGGTGTGAATGTTTTGGCACAATCACATACATTCATGGCTACAAATATGCATGAGTAAAACATAGTACATAAACATGCCACAGTAGCGTGGTGAAATTTGGGTTATACATAAATTTCCCTTTTTGGACGCTTGTTGGAACTAGGGTAGGGGAAGGACAATTCCTATAACTGTGGTAAAAACTTGTAAAATGTTCATAAATGTTTTCCTCATACAACATGTGCATGTTGTAGGCTACTGCGGTTCAGTAGCACTCCCCAGGGAACTTGTATGACAATATTATAAATTAAAATGTACTGAAAATCACATAATCAACAACATTTTGATAGGCTCTATTGTTCGCCCCTTTCTGCCATAAAACAAATTCTGCCTTCAGGAATGACAGAAAGGATTATTCGGATGGTATAAATAAAGCATTTCAGACATGTATTTGTGGTTTGTAGTTCATTCTAGCCCCATGTGGAAACAGCAATTGCATCATTAGTGAATGTTTCCGAGTTTGCCTTTTCGCTTTCATTATGCGGAGGGTGTGTACATTCCAGAGATGAAAACTACCAATAAGCTGCCAGTCTGCAATGGTTATCACATCAAAATATGATCTATATATATACACCAATTAAAAAATCATAACTAGGATTGGTTTCCTTATATGGTACCGACAAGTGGAATTTCTGGTCTGGGCCCATGGACTAATTGGAAACTATAATCTAGAGACTGTTGGAAGTGGATGCTTCTTCAAAATCTATGCTTCCATGACACCCTGTCCAACAAGATTTTAACCGGGAATTTGGAACGCAATGTTGTTTTTTTGGGAAGAATTACTTAATCTAGAGAGAAGACAAACGAATGACAACTATTGACTAATGAAGTTTACGTCTTAAAATTACGTGTGACATACTTGTCAAAACCACAGGTGCAAGGAATGAACTGAAATATTTACCTGTTCATTATGTAAAATTCCACATGTTCAAAATAAGTTCCCGCCTCCTGAGCTGTGATGGGCAATGATGTGGACAAATCTCTGTGTGGAGTTTTTCATGCGCCAACATTTTCAAGAATATATTTCTGTATTGTTCGAAATGGATATTGTGTTCCTTATTAAATTGACATGATAAAAGATATATTCCTTCATGTGTGGTGTTTAGAAACTGTAATGACTATTTCATTTCGGGACTATTTCCCGGAAGTGCCGATCCTTGCGGAGTTAGCAATTTGCAGTCAACCTCCCCACTAGGTGTCGCTTTCCGCAGAGAACAACAACAATCCACAGAAATTGGTGAAATTGGTCTCTTTCTTGAAGATCATGAAGATATTATGTCGTACAAGGTGAGTATGATTTATTTCTAAGGTGTATGAAACATTTCTGCCCCATGTTATGTTCGTGTCCAGCACTAAACGAGAGATCCTGAAGGATCTTGGCGCCCACAATTGTCCGATAATTGTAAGTTAATGACAAGTAGTCCAATAAAATGGATCGTTCAGGCTCTTGTTTAATATGCTGGAGTTATCGGGAGCCAGAACGTCCTATAGAAAATGTCATTTTGTCCATGGGAGCCACGCTGACCACCACACCGACCCCTAAAAATCCACTGTTTTTGTCGAAATACAGCAATGACAGGTCTACTCACCATGCAAAAACTTATCTTTGGTATGTTTTCATCCAAGTCGCACCACTAGTAATTGTGGATGGGTCCGCCATAAATTATATCAAACCGTCAAAGTTAGTGTGTGCTGATTTCAGCAGCCAGTTTCTCTGCCGGAGCATGGCTTCCCTGATAGTAAAAGGAAGAACAAAAGAATCGAAACGACGTCACAAATACCACGTGACACAGCCCGTGGTCAAGTTTCACATGCGAAATGAACTACCACTGACTCTGATGGGGAACAAAAAGCGGTTCCCGCGTTGAAATCTGGTGCCAATGAAGACGAGGTAACGTACTGCTTTCCGTTACACAACTACACGCCCCCTATAGTCAGTCTCTGCGGGCAGAGCTACAGGCAATGAGCAGTGTCTGACATACTTAACAGCAAAGCTGAATTTATTTTGGGAAACAACACTGCGGGGAGATCGCATTGTGATCACTCGGGAATTGATTATTTCGAACTTATTAAAGTACACAACTCGAATTTTAATCGCATAATTTATATTTTTGGAGCATTCTAACCCAAGCCAAAAGATTTTTTGTTTACTAGAATGGTTTAACGGAGATTTATTATCGACGAAAATAGCAACAACAACAACATGGTCGGTTGAGACATCAAATCGGAAAATCCGGGAATTTTTTTTAGATTCTGAAAAATCCGGAAATCCAGATATATATCCGAAATACTCCAATCTCTGTAATTTATATTTGAAAAGGCAAATTTGGAGAATTTTGATTAATATTTCGTTTATTGAAATATCGAAATATCGGTGTTGAAATACTGACTCCCTTTAGAAGGGATATTACGGAGCGATATCCGTTAGAATGAAGTAGATTTACTCTAACAATATATTACCGTTGTAGGCCCTCATTTCAAAGGCATATTTCAACGTATCCCCCCTCACCCTAAATATTAAACGTTTGAATTTTCTCGCGGGATTTGCAAATGACCAACGCGCTTGTCAGTGCTTGTCAATTTCGCCTACCGTGGGTTGTGTCACGTGGTATTTGTGACGTCGTTTCGATTCTTTTGTTCTTCCTTTTACTATCAGGGAAGCCATGCTCCGGCAGAGAAACTGGCTGCTGAAATCAGCACACACTAACTTTGACGGTTTGATACAATTTATGGCGGACCCATCCACAATTACTAGTGGTGCGACTTGGATGAAAACATACCAAAGATAAGTTTTTGCATGGTGAGTAGACATGTCATTGCTGTATTTCGACAAAAACAGTGGATTTTTAGGGGGCGGTGTGGTGGTCAGCGTGGCTCCCATGGACAAAATGACATTTTCTATAGGACGTTCTGGCTCCCGATAACTCCAGCATATTAAACAAGAACCTGAACGATCCATTTTATTGGACTAAATGACAAGAGGATCTTTTTGACCATTGTTACTAAGACGATCGGACCAAAAAAGGCATCTTGCACAACTAGGCCCCATGTGGGACCTGTGTACCAAATTTCAGAAAGATCCATGAAATATTATCCTGCACAATTAGGCGACAAGGGGAACCTGTGTTCCAAATTTGACAAAGATCCATGCAGTAGTTCCTGAGAAATCGCAATAACAAAGTTTCATGGGGAAATCCAAGATGGCCGCCTGATGGACATATTGGATTTTGGAATCGGACCAGAAAAGGTATGTTGCACAACTGGATCACAAGGGCAACCTGTCTACCAAATTTGAGAAAGATCCAGGCAGTACTTGCTGAGAAATAAAGATAACAAAGTTTCATGAGGAAATCTCAGATGGCCGCCTGGTGGCCATATTGGATTTTCAATTTGAACCGGAAAAGGTATCTTGCACAACTAGATCATACGGTGAACCAGTGTATCAAATTTGAGAAAGATCCATGTAGTACTTCCTGAGAAATGACGATAAAGTTTCATGGGAAAATCCAAGATGGCTGCCTGGTGGTCATATTGGTTGTTCGAATCGGGCCAGAAATTCGAAGGCGAACCTGTGTACCAAATTTGATAAAGATCCATCCAGTAGTTTCTGAGAAATCGCGATAACAAGGTTTCATAAGGAATCTAATCGAAAATCCAATATGGCCACAAGGCGGTCATCTTGGATTTCCCCATGAAACCTTGTTATCGTGATTTCTCATAAACTACTGGATGGATCTTTCTCAAATTTGGTACACAGATTCTCCTTAGGGTCTAGTTTTGCAAGACACCTTTTCAGTCTGAATCGCGGTAACAAGGTTTCATGGGGAAATCCAAGATGGCTGCCTGGTGGCCATATTGGATTTTCGAATCGGACCAGAAAAGGTTTCTTGCACAACTGGATCCCAAGGGGAACCTGTGTACCAAATTTGAAAAAGATCCATGTAGTAGTTCCTGAGAAATCGCGGTAACAAGAATTGTTTACGGACGGACTGACGACGGACGGTATGACGGACGGACGACGGACCACGGACGAAAAGTGATTTGAACAGCCCACCATCTGGTGATGGTGGGCTAAAAATGAGTTATGCGTCTTGAACTTATGTTTACAACTTCAGTCACTGGAGCACGTTGTTGTATTGTTATGGTAATAGATACTCCATGTAGGGTATGCAAGCAGTATAGTGGGCAAACCTGGCCAATTTTAACCCTTTGACCTATGTGGATATTTTTCACGTGTAGTTTGGGAGGGGAGTCCTTTAAATTCATCATTCTGTTGCACTGAAAGGGGTTAATTTGGATTCATTAATATTCATGGCGTTGTTTGAAAAAGTCCCAACAGAATGGTGACCTCCAGTGTTTCACTTCCTCTTATGTCCTGTTTTGTTTTTCAATTTTATAGGTATTTCTCTTTCCTCACTCCAGTACCCATCTGTTGACTTATTGGAACCTTCCAATCTGTGTTTTATTCCAATTTTAAGCAACTCTTGGATTATCCTTCTGCTAGAACCAGTGACAGTCCAACTCGGTAAGTTCACACCATTATTTTACACCCTTCTGTTGAACCTATATCATTCTTGCTACCCTTTTTGCAACACTTACAGCCAAGTCTATCATCTGTGAAAATTTCAGTGGGATACTTCAATTATTTGAGAAATTATTACAACTTTATGAAGGGACTGGAAATTCTGGAAATTATTTTTCTGGTATTATCCCCCCTTAAATTATGACTTCATAGAGGTCATTCCCAATGTTACTACATCTGTTTATTGTATGCCCCTCGTCAGCTTTGAAAATAACATGTGAGATATTGGAGATTTTCTTTGATTCCAAATAGATTCCCGTGAAATTTCAGAATAAAAATGCGCAAATTACACGTAGATACTGTGAGGAATTTCAGTGGAAAAATTAGCTTCGATATATTGCCGAAAATCCCGTTTCCAGCTCGTATTGCGAGACATGTAGTTGCGGCATACATATCTGCGGGAGGCTGGCGTTCTTCTGACTTTTTGATATACGCATGCGCGAAGCACTTTGGACTTTCCTGAGATTCTCGGTGCAATTAAGGGGGATAATACCAGAAAAATAATTTCCAGAATTTAGACAGTCCCTTCATAAATTTGTAATAATTCCTCAAATAATTGAAATATCCCACTGAAATTTTCACAAATGATAGACTTGGCTGTAAGTGTTGCAAGAATGATATAGGTTCAACAGAAGGGTGTAAAATAATGGTGTGAACTTACCGAGTTGGACTGTCACTGGTTCTAGCAGAAGGATAATCCAAGAGTTGCTTAAAATTGGAATAAAACACAGATTGGAAGGTTCCAATAAGTCCTCAACAGATGGGTACTGGAGTGAGGAAAGAGAAATACCTATAAAATTGAAAAACAAAACAGGACATAAGAGGAAGTGAAACATTGGAGGTCACCATTTTGTTGGTGGGACTTTTTCAAACAACGCCATGAATATTAATGAATCCAAATTAACCCCTTTCAGTGTAACAGAATGATGAATATAAAGGACTCCCCTCCCAAACTACACGTGAAAAATATCCACATAGGTCAAAGGGTTAAAATTGGCCAGGTTTGCCCACAATACTGCTTGCATACCCTACATGGAGTATCTATTACCATAACAATACAACAACGTGCTCCAGTGACTGAAGTTGTAAACATAAGTTCAAGACGCATAACTCATTTTTTAGTACTTGACACGAACATAACATAGGGCAGAATGTTTCATACACCTTAGAAATACATCATACTCACCTTGTACCACATAATATCTTCATGATCTTGAAGAAAGAGACCAATTTTTGTGGGTTGTTGTTGTTCTCTGCGGAAAGCGAGACCTAGTGGCGAGGTTGACTGCAAATTGCCAACGCCGCAATGGTCGGCACTTCGGGAAATAGTCCCTAAATGAAAGTCATTATTACAGTTTATAAACACCACACATGAAGGAATATATCTTTTATCATGTCAATTTAATAAGGAACACAATATCCATTTCGAACAATACAGAAATATATTCTTGAAAATGTTGGCGCATGAAACTCCACACAGAGATTTGTCCACATCACTGCCCCATCACAGCTCAGGAGGCGGGAACTTATTTTGAACATGTGGAATTTTACGTGATGAACAGGTAAATATTTCAGTTCATTCCTTGTACCTGTGGTTTTGACAAGTATGTCACACGTAATTTTAAGACGTAAACTTCATTAGTCAATAGTTGTCATTCTTTTGTCTTTTCTGTAGATTAGGTAATTCTTGCCCAAAAAACAATATTGCGTTCCAAATGAAGTACCCATAATTCCCGGTGAAAATCTTGTTGGACAGGGTGTCAGGGAAGCATAGATTTTGAAAACGCCTCCACTTTCAACAGTCTCTAGATTATAGTTTCCAATGTATCGTAGGTATTTCACACATTTCACTTGTTTTATCACCTCTCTATTGTTATGAGTATCGTAAAATGTATGCAGTGCATAATTAAAGCATATTTCGATTGTCATTTCCATTGGTAATTTTTGAAGGCCTGTGTGTTTCACATCGTTCGGGTAGTTCCCCGAATTGCTGCATATTTGACCTTCTCATAGACGTGTCTGGTAGACGTGAAAGTTTGAAGAGAATATTCCAATTATTTCTTTATTTATTCCACATTTTTTAAGGCACTCCGTAAAAAAAGTTCAAATTATTTTTCTGGTATTATCCGCCCTTAAGTATTTAGCCAGATGTTTTCAGCTATAATCAGTTTTACTGAACATGTATATAACGTATAAGATCCTTGACTTGCTTATATACGAAGGACGATGAACCACAGCCTTGTTAGTGGGTCAACAAATTCGCATTCAGTCCATAGGTGACTGTCTCAATAAGTAGAAAAATAAGTTGAAAAGTAATCATTTTATCTACCCAATATAGAAAATTTACAAATTGTCTTTTATGAACAATAGTTTCAAAGTATTTATGTTGCAGATGATATCGCATGTATGTTAAATAGCAGAAGCTTAAGTACCTGTAATCATTATATAATCGAATATCAAGTTTGTCACGTTCCTAAATTGAATATTAAAAGGTATTATTACGCCTTCACTCGCGGGGAGTAGTAGAGAAAATATTAAACTCGTTTTTGTGGGCAGAGCATATATGAAAAGTTGTTCGCTGTGCAAAACGTGTGCCACGTCGTAAAGGTCGCCTTCCTCTATTGGGGAGAGGGATAAATTGGAGTTGGCGGGCCCTGTGAAACGGGAGCTTGCGCTGTGGGGAGGTTGAACGAATATACGTATATCTTCCATCAATAAATACTATGAGCTATGGCATTATTGATTATGATAATCCTAAAATTCAGATGCCTGTTAGAACATTTTTCTTTTCTACCATGTATGAAGTAGTGCTCATATGAAGATCACTCCCTTTGCTGATGTCTTTCACTGTATTACTGCCACAGCCGCGGGTTTTGACTACAATATAGTCCTTTCTCGCTTGTTCTGTTCGTATAAAGACCTAAAACAGTGGTGAGTGATAATATACTGCAATAATATCACGAAAAAATAATGTACGTAATTGTCCTATCACAATTTCTGCGAGAAAGTCGGCAAAATTATACAATCGCATTAAGTTTTATGAAGTAGATAATATCATTTATTGTAGTTTAGATGCCGAAATTCGCCATTACCGTTTAGTATGAAAATCGGACAAAATATATCAATTAGGATATAGGTCAATATCCAAACTTATATGTAGTATCCCAAGTGCATGAAGTGGGATATATTCCAGTTAGTCCTTTGCTCTAACCTGTTTACCAAAACTACTGGGTATATTGCTATGAAAGTGATATATCAACGAAAAAGAAACCAGGAAGTATGTCATTTTTTCAGACATATTTTGAGCGATAACTGACCGCTTAAAATCGTAAAAAAAAACAAGGCCGTTATTACCCCCGCCCCCTCTCCATTCATGTAACTGCATATGAGCTTATTTTATTCGACCCTAGCCACATATATGCAACTCCACCGAGTTGCACAACCCTATGGACTCGATTATCGTTTTTTCTTTATGCCCAAAAATCAACAATTGATTGCCATTAAAGTTACACCAACTATCCGACTCATTCCTGCATCGCAGCAAGACGCAAATAGGGTCAACTTGTGTCACGGTCTTCCGATACAATCAACTTGGCAATCGTGAAAGAGTACAAGGAGTCCATTGCGCATGCGCCGCTTCTCTAAATGCAAATATGAGAGCGTGGATGGGGCCTAAACGCACGTGTTCATCATCCATGTGCTTCACCTGTTCAGCTTGTGTGTGTTATACTTACGTTTAGAAGCGGCGCATGCGCATTGGACTCCTTTTTTGTACTTGGCCATTTTCGCCAAGTTGATCATGATCGGAAGACAGTGATCCACGTCTTTATGCAATGCAGGAATGAGTCGGATACTTTGTGTACGGGGAGGAACGTATATTTGACGTGTTTAGAACTCGTTTAATGCCTCCGTTGTTGATTTTGTTTGGGCACGAAAAAAACGATACTTCAGTTCATGCTTATAAGGTTGCGCAACTCAGTGGTGCTACTTACACGGAGTTGCCATTATGTGACCAAGTCGACCCTAACATTGGACCGGTCAGGGATATATGTTTATCCCACTAGGGAAATTGCTCAAGTTTGGATTTTGAAATGTATCCTAATTGGAGTATTTTGACCGATTTTCATATTAATGGCGAATTTTCAGCATTGACAAGATCGCCGCAATCTAGTCAAGAAAATGTGCACTAAAACGTAATTTTATATAACGATCGCGGAAGTTCCAATTCATATCTAGACATTTTCACCAAGTATCTCAAGTTTGACTAGATACAACTGATTTTTATCTCGCCTTACGAAGTAAAGGGGAGATATTGGGAGAGGGGGAGAGAGGATGTCGTCGTCGGTGTCGGTGTCGGTGTCGGTGTCCCCTGCCTGGAAATGAATGGTTTTTTGGTTTAGCAAGTTAAAAAAAAAATCTAGAAAAATTAGAAAAAATATAGAAAAAATAAAAAAAATATGGGGGGTGGGTATGCCACCTGGGGGTACGACCCCTGGGGTGCTCTAATGTTAAAATCCCTATGAATGAGTTTTGCGTTTAGCTGAAGTGCACATGTACATCTGTACTTGGAAAGTTTCTTGCAGTTGTCAGCTTTCATTGGATGATTATGAAACTTGGTGCACATGTTTCTTATGATTAGAGGATGTACCTGTGCTATTTTTGAGAAGAAATATTAATTTTTCTCCAAATTATGACAAATGAATGAGTTTTCTGTTTAGGTCAATTGTACATGTAGGCTTCTACATGATAAGTTTGCCGCAGTTGTCAGCTCTCATTGGATGATTACGAAACTTCATACACATGTTTCTTATGATTGGAGTATGTACTTGTGCTATTTTTGAGATGAAATATTAATTTTTCTCCAAATTATGGGAAATGATTGAGTTTTGCATTTAGCTGAAGTGCACAGGACTACCATCACTACCACCACTAACATCCTACCTTCACTACCATCCATATCACTACTACCATCAGTGGCTGAGTGGTCTAAGGTGCTTCGCTGGTGACCGCTAGCCTCACACTGCTGCACCGGCACGGGTTCGAACTCAGCCTGTCCATGTGTGGAAGATTGTCAGTTACTTGCCAATGGGCGGTGGTTCTCTCCGGGCACTCCGGCTTCCTCCACCAACCAAACTGACTGTCACCATATGAGTGAAACAACCTTGAGCGTGACATTAAACCAAATCCCCCTCCCCTACCATCCATACCATCACTACCATACTGATCATCACTACCATCCCTACTATCATTACCATCCATATCATCCCTGCCATCACTACCATTCCAACCATCACTGCCATCCCAACCATCACTACCAGTCATACCCTTCCAACCATCATTGCCATCCCAACCATCACTACCATCGGATCCCTACTATCGCTATCATCCATACTATCACTACCATCCCTACTATCACTTACATCCTACCATCCATGTCATCCCTGCCATCACTACAATCCCAACCATCACTACCATCGGATCCCTACTATCATTACCATCCATACCATCCTACCATCACTGCTATCACTTACATCCTACCATCCATGTCATCCCTGCCATCACTACAATCCCATCACTACCATCCATACCATCACTACCATCCATACCATGACTACCATTCCTACCATCACTACCATCCATACCATCACTACCATCACTACCATCCATACCATCACATCCATACCATCACTACCATCCATACTATCACTACCATTCCTACCATCACTACCATCCATACCATCACTACCATCCATACCATTCCTACCATCACTACCATCCATACCATCACTACCATCCATACCATCACTACCATCACTACCATCCATACCATCACTACCATCCATACCATAACTACCATTCCTACCATCACTACCATCCATACCATCACTACCATCCATACCATCACTACCATCCATACCATCACTATCATCCATACCATCACTACCATCCATACCATCCATACCATCACTACCATCATACCATCACTACCATCCATACCATCACTACCATCCATACCATCACTACCATCCATACCATCACTACCATCCATACCATAACTACCATTCCTACCATCACTACCATCCATACCATCACTACCATCCATACCATCACTACCATCCATACCATCACTACCATCCATACCATCGCTACCATCCTACCATCACTACCATCCATACCATCACTACCATCCATACCATCACTACCATCCATACCATCACTACTATCCATACCATCACTACCATCCATACCATCACTACCATTCCTACCATCACTACCATCCATACCATCACTACCATCCATACCATCACTACCATCCATACCTTCACTACCATCCATACCATCACATCCATACCATCACTACCATTCCTACCATCACTACCATCCATACCGTCACTACCATCCATACCATTCCTACCTTCACTACCATCCATACCATCACTACCATCCATACCATCACTACCATTCCTATCATCCATACCATTCCTACCATCACTACCATCCATACCATCCATACCATCACTACCATCCATACCATCACTACCATCCATACCATCACTACCATCCATACCATCACTACCATCACTACCATCCATACCATCACTACCATCCATACCATGATGGTGATGGTAGTAATCCCACTTGGGACTGGAATATCCAGCAGTAATCCCACAGAGGACTATCCATCAGTAATAACATGGGACTGGTCCACCCAGCAGTAATCTCGCACTGGAATGCCCTATGTACCAGTAATCCGACCGCACTGACCTATCCATCCTACATGGGATTAACTTTTGCCAGTAATCCCACATGGGACTGATGTTATTATCTGTACCAGATAATCTATTCCAGACATTATTGTCTGTACCGCATCACTTATTCCAGACCTTATTGTTTGCTCTACATGTATGCTTTCAATACTGCTGCACCTTTGGCGGATGACCCCGCAAGGCGAGATGTTGGGGTTCTCAGAACGCTTGTTTTATTTTATTATATATATTGTTGCTTTTAGATATCTCGTGTTTTTCATCCGCAGGTTGCGAATTGAGCAAAGACAAGAAATCCGTTACATGGTCTTTTGAAGAGGAAGAGGGGGACACAGATTTTCTTACACACACATTATTTCTTAAACACGTAAGTAATGAATGAAACAATTCATCTTACGACCCAATTTTAACGTTCGCCCATCGTATTTTGGTACTGCGAAAAACGTTTCCAGTGATCGAATATTTGGATCACTTATTGTAGTTAATGAAGACAGTAATTAACAAATACATCTTCTAATACTTTGAATACAACTAATGCAGAAATGATATTTGGTATGGCGTATAGCCCACCACTGAGCATATATACATGTAAATTGATTTTTGAGAGAGAACGAATAAATTGATCGTCAGCGGGATTCGAACCCACGACCTCGGCTAAACGCGCCGATGCTCTACCGACTGAGCTATGATGGCCCATAGGTTTTACACCCGTGGATTGTCCCTGTGATGACCAACCTTCTCTCTCTCGGTGTTGTATTGTGCACAACTGGCTTTATAATGAAGAAATGAATACAACTGTTACATCGTCCAGTTTAATTGTGGAAGTACATAGGTCTCTTAAGGTTGCGTGGATTTTGTCCGAGAAAAAGTATATAGCAGTTCGGTCAAAAGAAAAACTTTTTTTTCAAATCTGAAGTTCCAAATGTAGCAGCCAAATGAAGCATAATGCGTAATTGAGTGCCTTTTGAAATTGAGCTTTAAGCTTTTCCCTATAGGGTGATTCCGCCCGCTACATAAAGCCTTCAAAGGACACCCTTTTTACGATAATATCACAACCCAGTGGCACGGACAGTCTTGTATGGAAACGAATTTGGAGTCGACGGGGTGAGATCTATGCAATGAAGTCATGACAACCAATCGTCTTTCAGTATTATATGCAAATACACCAGAGGTCATGACCGTGAACCAATCAGCAAACATTGCATGTACAGGAGTAAGGAGGTCAAAGCAGTGACGCCATCACCAACTTTTGATGTGAAATTGCCTACTTTGCCACTTAAAAAAATGGAAACTGGGAGAAACTTTGGGTCATGATCAAGCTGAATATGTACACTGCGAAAAACAAATTTAAGATATATAGTTCATAAAAGAGGAGATGCTACTTTTCAACGTGACTTCACATGTTAGCATATGGAACAATGGCCGATCACTTCCCCATTTGCTACTATTGGAAATCCCGTAAATTCACGTCACTTCGTCTTACATGAACTATATGCCCATTTAAACATCAAATTGTGTTAAGAACAACCCAAAGTTTTTCGCAGTGTATTCAGTTTATCAGCTGTCAAACGGGTTTTCACGGGAGTTTGGTGTCCTGGATCCCTTCATGCGATCAATGGATCACTTGAAATGACACTTGACGCTGCAATCAAACTATTTCGATAGGCCCGAGCAGATAGTGTAATATTTAACAATAGCCATTAGTTTAACTGAAAGTGTGTTGAGGTATATCCGATTTCTAAAGTCTAACTGCTCACGAAGAAGTCCAATGGAAAGCTAATTTCAAATCTCCGTTGACGCTATATTGATTACAACATTTTTGACCGCAAAGAAGTATAGTGTGCATAATCAAATATTTTACATTTCAAACGGCATGTTAGATGCTCCTCTGGTAAACTCCTCGCCTTCTGTGATCCAGAACCACGAGGAAGGTTCATTATTTGAAGAACTAGTATTGGTTTGCAGTACTTTTGTGAAAAGAGAGATCCTTAAGAGTAAATGCGCTAAAAAAATCTTTTAAATCCACCATAAATCCGTTTAAGGCAATTGTGATTATTTCTAGTCTGAACTATCCTGCAAGGATTTGGGTTTAAACAAAAATCGGATTCCTTAACGCATGGATCGAATGTATCTGATTATTAACGTCATTCCCATTAATGCGTTGAAATTGCAGATCTGAACAATTCAACACTCGCCCTCCATAAATATTGGTAAATATATTCCGATATATGTATGCAATTGTAATGGAACTTCAGCATCAGTTGAACGAGAGCTGAACAATCGCAGAAAACGATTATTCCGTGGTGGTGGTGGTGGTAGGTCGTGGTATGCGTTGAGCCTTCATTGAATGGAAGATTGTCTCATTTCAAAATTTGCGGAACTGTGTGTGTGTGTGTGTCTATTGCTAGACCAATCAATCCGGCTGACCCTTGTGCGAGAGACGACATTGTGCAAATTCTGCGTTTTTCTCCAATCATACCTCGATTGTCCAACCTTGTTTTGAATATCAAATCAGAGCGGTCAATTGCAATTGGTCTCTTGGAGGCTGATGCCCCATTAAATCGGGTTACCATGTAGAATGGGCGCGAGTTCAAAATTATGCAAATGCTGTATGCTGGTTTGATAATCGAGGCACGGTTGGACAAACGAGGCGTGGTTGGACAACGAGGCGTGGTTGAACAATCGAGGCATGGTTGGACAACTAGGCGTGGTTAAACAACTAGGCGTGGTTGGACAACTAGGCGTGGTTGGACAACTAGGCGTGGTTGGACAACGAGGCACGGTTGGACAATCGAGGCATGGTTGGACAATCGAAGCATGGTTGGACAATCGAGGCAAGAGGCACGGTTGTACAATCGAGACATGGTTGGACAACAATCGAGGCACGGTTGGGCAATCGAGGCACGGTTGGACAATCGAGGCATGGTTGGACAAAGAGGCATGGTTGGACAAAGAGGCATGGTTGGACAATCGAGGCACGGTTGGACAATCGAGGCACGGTTGGACAACGAGACGTAGTTAGACAAAGAGACGTGGTTGAACAATGGAGACGTGGTTGAACAATGGAGACGTGGTTGAACAATCGAAACGTGGGTGAACAATCGAGACGTGGTTGAACAATCGAGACCTGGTTGGACACGTTCATGCACATGTTGTCATTTGTATCCGCATACAGGGAATGCCAGTTTGACAATGGATATAGAAATGGACACTCTCTTAAAAAAAAACTCCAGTGAGAGTGGAAGTCCAAAGTTGACTTTCACTGAAGTTGAGTGAGTTCAAGTTGAGTGAAACCAACTTCACTCAACGTGAGTTATCGGCTCAAACTTGAGCAGGATGAATTTTCACTAGAGATTTAAGTTTTTTAGAGAGGAAATACGGTTTTTCAGGTTTTGAAATGGGTCGATCTTGCATTCAACGCATGCTCAGACATACTACCTATATCGGGTAATCATTTTCATCGGTTGTTTCTCTGGTCAAATATGATGCTGTGCGATATTTCCCATTAAAATCATATAAATTAGAAAATATTAGGCAATATTTCAGAGGCGGGGCGACTTTGCTGGTGTTTGATTTGTGCAAACGTTTGTTCTTAAGGCTGTACTTGGTCCAGGGGCTATTGTAGACGAACGAAATCTGGTCCAAGTGGAAACGAAGAATTTTGATGGTGAAGACGTTAAACAGCCGATGTTTTCGTTAACACTGGGGAAAAATGATTCGGTAAGTGTTCCCTGTATTCAACGTTTAACTGTATGAAGGCATACAGCAGTAATGAGATTTTCTTACACCTATGTAGTACAAGATCCTTATGGTTTTCGAACATAGCTCGAGATGTCTGACGCGTTCCGAAGGGGCCAAGAATGTTCTCTTGCCAGGTAACTACCACAATTATCGTCCCTTCAACATAAATTGAATGTTCTTGTCCAAGCAAAGCAGACGTTTTTTGACTTGAGGACTGATATAGGAGACCAATGATGCTCCCACCCTGCTGTCCGTTTGACAACTATGCCGATTTATTTTTCAGTGTTTCCTCGACATCAGTTTCGGTCATTTGATACCAGTTACGTTTCGCCTCATTGAAGGAAGTGGTCCGATTTGTTTTACAGCTCAGCAGTTAGTCGGTGAGTTTGACATGGCATGAATTCGTCTCTAATTCACCTTTTCAGAAAACCGCAGTCTTGTAACTGTGTTCTCATTATTAAATGGCTGCCTTCATCTTGAACACGTTTGAAGTATTCGACTGGCAACTTTGCCACCAGAGGTTGCTTCCGCTGGAAAATGACCGCTCCATTCGTAGAGAGGACAGGACCAAATCGCTGGTATTAGAGATTGTTCGGCTGGTTGATAAATGCTGAAAAACTATTAACTTAATGTCAACGTGGATTCCTCACTGGATATTTGCAAGCCAGAATTTGCTTTGGGGTGTCTAGCCACTTCAGTCAGATTCCGTTACAACGTTTATCAGACTAGAGAGATCTACCTCTAAAATGAAGGGAATAAACGTAGTCTATGCTCAATAAATTCAAGAATATAGCTAAGACACATCCGCTATAGGCGACCTTGGACATTATTATCCGCATCGGATGGAATTAAAAATTCGTCTATCTGATTTGTATAATAGACCGGATTTCTTCTCTATTGAAAACTAAGCACACTTTCATTGGATAATCACTTTTACGAAATGTAACCGTATAATCGATAATGTAACCGTATAATCGATAATGTAACCGTATAATCGATAATGTAACCGTATAAGCTAAATTTCCTGAAGATATTGGAGTGTTGCGATAAATAAATCAAAGCTATTTTTATTCTAGCGGTAGTTCTCTGTAACCCCTTATATTTCCTTCATTCTCGAGCGATGTACTCGACATTGGGCGTCATTCAACTTTGATTGTGGTTGGCTATCCATTAACGTGCCAGATTGTTTGAAGAATTTACCCCATTCAGCAGGTATAAGGAAATAGCGTACGTCTGTGTCGTATTTGACGTTTTCTGTTTCGTTTTTGATTTCGGTTAAAAACGGTGTTCAGTTTTTTGTTAAAAAAATCCTTTGGCTCTTCAATAAGGCGAACTACATTTTGATAAATAATACCGCAGTTTGCAAAACATGACTGCGGTGAATTAGGCCCAACAGTGCTGCCTCATTCCGGAATAATTAGCAAAACACTTCAGGAAATCTTGTCCGTTTTAGTCACTTGTCCGAATAGCCCTGCGCGGAGTGTCAAAATACGTTTTCGTGCCCAGGATGGCGGACATAGCAAAGCTATTACCGCAGGGCCGTAGCTTTGTGGGGTACTTTAATTGTGTACCCCACATGCACAATATATTTGGATCACTGGTACACAATTTTATGTGGATGTGCACATTTACCACAATACTGTGTATCGCTGATCCACAGTGGTTTTTAGCCCGCCATCACCAAATGGTGGGCTGTTCAAATCGCTTTTTGTCCGTGGTCCGTCGTCCGTCAGTCCGTCCGTCGTCAGTCCGTCCGTAAACAATTCTTGTTATCGCGATTTCTCAGGAACTACTCCATGGATCTTTTTCAAATTTGGTACACAGGTTCCCGTTGGGGTGTAGTTGTGCAAGATACCCTTTTCGGTCTGATTTGAAAATCCAATATGGCCACCAGGCGGCCATTTTGAATTTCCCCATGAAATTTTGTTATCATGAATTCTCAGGAACTACTTCATGGATCTTTGTGAAATTTAGTGCACAGGTTCCCCTTGTGGTTTACTTGTGCAAGATACCTTTCCTGGTCCGATTCCGAAATCCAATATGGCCACCAGGCGGCAATCTTGGATTTCCCCATGAAACTTTGTTATTGCGATTTCTCTGGAACTACTGCATGGATCTTTATCAATTTTGGTACACATGTCCACCTGGGGCCTAGTTGTGCAAATTACCTTTTTTGGTCCGATTCGAAAATCCAATTTACGCTTAAATTAATACGGCATTCCCAAGTTGTGACGTTGCATCACAAGAGTAGGCGGGTCAAACGGTGGGGAATATTCTATATATTTACTATAGAGAATATCCATACCTTCACCTTCTATACCCAGGAGTTCAAATGATTCCGAATGAAAATGTATTTCTTCAAATTTGAAATTCGTTTACTTTAGTCCATGCCATTCCAAGTAAACTGCCCCGCCGTTTCGTCTGCCGACGGGTCGGCTACACGAACGGACGTCACTCTTGTGACCCAACGTCACAACTCGACAACTGTAGACTACTGCGTGTTTCGATTCAAGAGAGATAATCAGATAATCAGGATTCGGACACGATCAAAGTTTCAACATTACTGCCCAGACCGGATCCCTTCAGTATTAAGTTTTGTACCATCTTACTATTTTCGAGCATGGTATCTTAAGAGAGAACTCAAACTAGCCCAGTAAACAGATTCCTCATTATAAAGTCTTAAGTATGTTTCATAGCTCATGCGAAAGTGTCAGACATTTGTCTTCGCTTCCAGTACACCATGATGACGCGTGCGAAAAAAAAATACTACAAAACGAAGATGAAGTATCCCCTGGGCATTCACTTTCAGACTAGCTTTGCTCATTTCACTTGTACATGTACTATAATAACCGACATCAAGTACAGTTTCTAGAAATCTTGAAACTACTGAAACTTAGAAAGATAATATCTTGTTGTTTTCTAGTGTCCCTTTTTCGACCAAATTCGAAATTCTGCAAACAATTACAAATCATTCGTCCAAAAAGATCCTCTTGTCATTAGCTTACAATTACCGGACAATGGTGGGCGCCAAGATCATTCAGGATCTCTCGTTAAAGAGTAAAATGTCATTCGTGTTTAGGTTTATTCATTTTCCTTCTGTTTCAAGAGTTCCCAGCCGAGGATGGTGGAATCGGTGACGAAAGTCAAGACGATATAATGGAAGAGATAGCGACGGAGGATGAAGAGGAATCTCCTCAGAAGCAAGCCAAAAAGAGAAAAGCTGGCGTTCAAAAAACAGCTAAGTCGAAGGTAAAATTTTCACTAATATTCAATTAGAGTTCATCTCGATTGGTCCATGGACGATCAAATTTCAATTTTCGTCCGTACAATTTTCAAATTTCCAATTTATCTACACAGCTTTCAAGATCAAACTTTTTTATCTCAAAATCGAAAAATTTAATCTACCGTCAATTTTCGCTTTTGCTTTTGAACGACGAAGAATTGAAAATCGAAAGTTAATTTTAAATTTTCGTTTTTGCTTTAACAATTAAGATTCGAGAATATCGTAATTTTGGTTTGACTTGATTTGGACGATCCAATGACACTTCTGTTCCAATTCATACTGGATTTGTATGAGTTGCGCTCACATCGAAGTTTCCCGATCGATTCTCGAAAACACCGTACATATATCAAATCTCGACTGCACTTTGTCGACAAATGGTGTTTTAAGAGTCTTGGATACGTTATAACCACATAATGCTGCTGTCGGCATCACTAAGATTAACATATGACCACAATGTAACGAAATGTATTGATAGCCTACCAGGTGATGGGAAGCCCAGACTCGTGTGTCCGGGATTCCCGATTTGCCTAAATCAAGTTCGGTCCTTGACGCCGGACGCCTGGTAGGCAGTGGTACATGCTCGGTGCTACCTTCGTAAGCATGCAGAATAATGCATACAGGCTTGCCATTTTGCTGTGTTGTCAAATTCTCCGACTTGTTAGAACAGCAATTCTAAAATGACGGTTAATTGTAAATTTTTGATTCTTAGACTTGTATCGGCAGAAATTGACTCGCATTTTCAATTTTTGGACAGATGGAAACTGTTCTAAAAGATTGATGGTTGGCTGGTATAAAGTCTAAATTCAGTTTTCATGTCCGTGTTTTGTGCTCACAACGGACACTTTCTCTTGATGTTGAAGATTTATATATACACCATAAGAATTAGACTCCATGAAAATAGACCAATACAATATGATCGTAAAACCGTTCAACCAATTAATTGTATTGGTTTTCAGTCCAACAGAACCTGACCTTCCCGATATAGCGTAGTTGACTATAAGTCAGTCCGTCAGGGTTCAAGAGAATAAGCCCTTGCTAAATTTGTAAAATGTTTCACAAAGTCAAGATGTCAACCAAACCACGTGACCTAGAAACCTGTTCGCATGTTCTCGAGTATCGCGTCCAATCGTATATACCTGTTGACTTCCATCGTCAGCATAAGTTATTTTAAACAATTGCAGCAACGAAACATTCTATATTTCTGGTCAATTCAAAATGACCGACATGGACCACAGTATCAGGTTTTGAGGAAATTGACGATGACTTGGAACAAGGATTATGCTTAAACTAATTCTTACGTCTTTCTTTCCAGAAAGGTAAATTGGATTCAACTGCCGATAATGGAACTGACGAGAGCATGGACGAAGTAAGTGACTATACTTTTTGGTAAAAGTTTTGAAATACCTGTTTTCTTAATGTTCATGTATTCGTAACCTGCTCACCGGGCTAACACACAGGCGCCAATCGCATGATCTACATCATAATTGGCGTCGACACCATTCCTTGTTCTGGTTGACGCAGACGCAAGCTAACGTATTCTACCCCAGCAAACAATGCTCTCTGTTGGGAGTCGGGGGACGATTTTAACCCGGGCCAGCCACTTTACTCGAGGACTTCCTGTATCCACGCCCGTTGACTTCCTGTATCGACGCCCGTTGACTTCATGTATCCACGCCCGTTATGTATGTTCTCTTTTTGGTTTCGAAATAAGTCTATTTGAGTGGAATAGTTGTAAATTTAATTCACGATACGAAGACGGCAGGCTCGCCTGCGATCGTAGAACGTTTGAACCACTTCGCGGACCCATAACCTTTATGGGATTGATCGGGTCCCAAATCAACGGCAATGCAAATCTGCAGTGATGCTGAAAAATCACGCACCGTGTGTAGTTTGGTATGTTCGTGGTGACTTGCAAAATATTGAGCGCGCATATGAATGACCGAACTCCCGTATTGCAAAATTGTCTGACACGTGCACAATGTCAGATGAAGATGTTCAGCGTATGGGGTAAATATGGTAAAATCTCATGTCCACAAAAAAATAACACGAACGCCTACTCAGAGGATTCTGAGAACGAAGTTGTGCACGCGCTATGCAACGTGGCTCTCGTCTGTCTTGAAATTGTAAATATGTGGGGCGACAAAGTTGTCAAGATTTTGGTGTAGATTCTCCCATTGAAAAGTAAATATCAGGGGCAAAACGGCTGACATCACAACTTGCAGAAGTTCCTTTGTTACTTATATTCCGTTACCAAAGCGTTGCCACAACATGCAGTGTCAATTCCGGCTACGAAGACCGCCTTTCGAATACCAAATCGGAGGATTATTATAAAAATTTTAAAAAAACAAGACAAATAAAACTAGAGAAATTAGGAGTTGCTAATTTTTATCTCGCCTTACGAAGTAAAGGGGAGATATTGTGAGGAGGGGAAGAGGATGTCGTCGTCGGTGTCCCCTGCCTGGAAATGAATGGGTTTTTGGTTTAGCAAGTCAAAACAAAATCTAGAAAAAATGTAAAAAAAATAAAAAAAAATATAGGGGGTGGGTATGCCACCTGGGAGTACTATCCCTGGGGTGCTCTAATGTAAAAATCCCTATGAATGAGCTTTGCGTTTAGCTGAAGTGCAACTTGGAAAGTTTCTTGCAGTTGTCAGCTGTCATTGGATGATTATGAAACTTGGTACACATGTTTCTTATGATTAGAGGATGTACCTGTGCTATTTTTGAGAAGAAATATTAATTTTTCTCCAGATTATGACAAATGAATGAGTTTTCTGTTTAGGTAAATTGTACATGTAGGCCTCTACATGTATACATATATATGTACATGGTAAGTTTGCTCCAGTTGTCAGCTGTCATTGGATGATTATGAAACTTGGTACACATGTATCTTATGATTAGAGGATGTACCTGTGCTATCTTTGACAAGAAATATTAATTTTTCTCCAAATTATGGCAAATGAATGAGTTTTCTGTTTAGGTAAATTGTACATGTAAGCCTCTACATGTATACGTATACATGTACATGATAAGTTTGCTGCAGTTGTCAGCTCTCATTGGATGATTACGAAACTTGGTACACATGTTTCTTATGATTGAAGGATTTACTTGTGCTATTTTTGAGATGAAATATTAATTTTTCTCCAAATTATGGCAAATGATTGAGTTTTGCATTTAGTTGAAGTGCACATGTACATCTGTACACCACAGTTTGCTGCAGTTGTCAGCTGTCATTGAATGATTATGAAACTTGGTACACATGTTTCTTACAGTTCGTCCTAGGTCACAGCTCTCCCGCAGTAATCCCACACGGGACTGACCTATCCAGCAGTATTCCAAAATGGCATTGGCCTATCCAGCAGTATTGCCATACGGGACTGACCTATCCAGCTGTAATCCCAAACGGAAATCAACTATCCAGCAGTAATCCCAGACCGAACTGGTCTATCCAGCAGTAATCCCATTTGGGACTGGCCTATTCAGCAGTAATCTCGCACAGGACTGACCTATCCAGCAGTAATCCCAATGGCACTGGCCTATCCAGCAGTAATACCACACGGGACTGACCTATCCAGCAGTAATCCCATACGAGACTCCTCTATCCAGCAGTAATCCCAGACAGGACTGGCCTATCCTGCAGTAATCCCACATGGGACTGGCCTATCCAGCAGTAATCTCTCATGGGACTGACCTATCCAGATGTAATATGACACTGGATTGCAATTTGCAGCAGTAATCCCACATGGCACTTACCTATCCAGCCATAATTTTACATGGAACTGACCTATTCCGCTGTAATCTCACACAGGTTTAGCCTATCCAGCAGTACTCCCACACGGGACTGGCCTCTTCAGCCATAATCCCACAGGATTGCTGTATGCAGCGGTAATCCCACACGGGACTGCCTATGCAGCAGTAATCCCACACGGGACTGTCCTATCCAGCAGTAATCCCAGACAGGACTGGCCTATCCAGCAGTAATCCCACAGGGGACTATCCATCAGTAATAACATGGGGCTGGTCCACCCAGCAGTAATCCTACACAGGACCTTGCCTATCCAGCAGTAATCTCGCATGGGACTGAACTATCCAGCAGTAATCTCACACTGGACTGCCCTATGTACCAGTAATCCAACAGCACTGACCTATCCATCCTACATGGGATTAACTTTTGCCAGTAATCCCACATGGGACTGATGTTTTTGTCTGTACCAGATAATCTATTCCAGACATTATTATCTGTACCACATCACCTATTCCAGACATTATTGTTTGCTCTACATGTATGCTTTCAATACTGCTGCACCTTTGGCGGATGACCCCGCAAGGCGAGATGTTGGGGTTCTCAAAACGCTTGTTTACATTTAGTCCACATTTAGATTGCATTACTTCGGGATCAACATAGAATGCCCAGATTTGATTGTGGTAGATAATCGAAAAGTATTTCCCGGATGCGAAAGTATTCTAAACTCTGAAGTTTAACGTCATAAAAATAATTGATTTATTGTAACACGAGAAAATATATGTACACAATATGTGAACGTTCATTCTGGATTGCGGTACGATTATAGTCGGGACAGGAAATTGAAATATGCAGCATGTGCTATTTCTTGAAAAAGGGTCTAATTCGGGCAAGGCTTTGGTGCAAGTCCTCCCATTGAAAAGGTAATATCCCGCACAAAAGACTGACAATAAAACTTGCAGCAGATCCTTTGTCAATTATATTTCGTGAGTCTTGCACCAAATCGTTGCCCTAAATCGAGTCACCCAAACACATTTAGACACGAAGGACCCCTTGGACGAGAAAGATTTATACCACCGCACATCACCAGGTTAAATAACGTTTGGTCCAAGTCTTTAGAATCTAAATGTTTTTGAGGGGGAGGGTCCAGTTTCCAACACATAGTGAAAATTCCCAATTCCAGGCCTTGCACTAGAACACCGTAAACCACGGTTTTACTTACCCCCCGATCTTCCTCAGAATGAATAACACTAATACAGCCCCAAATTTGGCTTCTTGTCCTGCAAAATGTGTAGTTTGAAGCATGAAAATTGTCACCTACATAGTCAAATCTACGAAGCAAATTTCTGGTAAAATATACAACATAATACGATATAAAATATGTAGAAAGATGCTTCAACACTTCATTGAGGTCCGACGAGCAGTAAAATGGCTCGGTATACACAAATATTAGACAATTTTCATTTAAAGACCAACCACCTGTCCGACTGCAATTGGGGAATACAATCACAACAATTGTGAAGAAAGTACCATTGACCTCTGCCACATGCTTTTTTTTGCATTGGGCAGAAAAATGATGTATTATTACATTTTTTCACAGAAAAGTAGTTCTTCACATATGGCGGAGACATATGACCTCCTCACATTTATGGGATGTTTACAAATTGCAGTCAAGGTGGTTGGAATTGAAAATGAAAATTGTACATTATTTGTTTATACTAAACCATTTTAACTGTTCGTTGGACATGAATGAAGTGTTGAGGCATTTTCCTATATATTTTACATTGTATTTTGTAGTATATTTCACCAGAAATTTGCGTCGTAGATTTAACTTGAAGGTGATAGTTTTCATGCTTCAGATTACACATTTTGCAGGACAAGCCACATTTGAGCTGTATTTATCTTATACATTCTAAGGAAGATTGTGGGTGAGTAAATCCGGTAATTTACTATTTCAGTGAGAAACCTGAAATTGGGATTTTTCACTTGGTGTTGGAAACTGGACCCTTCCCCTCCTTAAATGACTAGATTTGAACCATATTTTTTTCACGAAATAGAACATGCTGCATTTTTCAATTTCATGTCACTATAATCATAACGAACTTGGAACCTTGCAGATCCATTACGTCCTCGCCATGAAGGAAGCTGGCGCACAATCTGCCCTGCTCTAACATTAAGGAACGATTGTTTGCTGGGATAGAATACGCCGGCTTGTGCCTGCGTGTCATTGATGTTGTGAGGGGATAATGCGATTTCGGATGCCGGGACTCCTTGGACAGGTCATCAATGTCGGAAAATCTTGCTGACTAACGCCCAGTCCTACAGCAAAACTAGGGAATTCTGGGAGTTGAGACGAGACATGGTTCAATTCTTCGTTCCTCCCCAAACATTTGCATGGCCTCATTCGAATATATACGAGTAGAAAAACTAGCAGGGTTTACTGAGGGAGTGGATGGGTTTATCATCTTGATACATAACCGATTAATACACACAGCTCCGTTAACGGCCTTGATCATCAGGTCACCCACTTAGAACGGCAGACCCGTCATGTAAGACAACTTCAATCGGCAACACTTTGCGTGCAATATAATTGTCGCTTTCCACTCCTTGGTTGAATGGTTCCCCACATGTAGTCACCTATTGTACGTGTCTTGCATGACGGATTTGCCCTTGGAACAGGTGAACTTTTCTTTAGAAACCGATCGTGAGCGAGATTTGTATCGGGTAACCGGGCGGCCCGGTTTTGACCGGGAGCCTCGGTTCAAAGTTTATGTAGTTGCGCGAGCATTGAAAATGATATCCCGACCCTAGATCGTCCGATGCTCTTTGGTATCGATAGGGCGGCGGAAGAGCACAATCGATGTAATTCTGAATCTGCAACGGATGTGGTCAAAATATTAACTTCTGCCTGCACTTTGGCAACGTAATATGAATTGGTCTGCGAGACTATAATCCTCTTGAGCATGTAATCTTGCTGTCAGCATCACAAAGACTAACATCTGACGAAAAATATTTAAACGGAAAATGTTCGTAGTAGCAAAAGGACCGTTTGATGCTACATGACCTACTTGCGCGGCGGGTTTCCGGTGTTCACTCGGCATGACGTTGAGATATGGCCTTTTCAGCTACAGAAGGGGATTCCCCAGGCACAGCAATGCATAGCATATGCAGAGAGGAGAATCCCCATGCAGAGCAATTGTGGAAAAGGGGAATTTGAACGCACGTTTATTTGGACCATCCGTGGCCCAAGTGAGCCGTGTGATGTCGTATGGCACATGTGGGAAGTTGATGCTGGGTCGACATCGGGCATTACAGACTAGTCTTTTGTGTTAAATGCCGTCATTTACGTCTGACGACGATACAGCTCACCAATCTCCAATGTTCGAGTTGTCACAGCGAAACAGCTCACCAATTACCAGTATGCGAGTTGTCAGAGCATTTCCATCATAGCTCTCTAGATTTGTATCTAATGCCGCTTGTGCCGGTGCTGGGGGCCGTGTGGTCATATCGTCCGGGTTGCCACATGAACAGGTACAATAAAAGCGTACCTGAGATACAACACATATCACCAATCGTTAGATTCTTGGTGTGTGCTTTGGAATAGGTTAACCGGAGGACTATTCTGTGAGGTCATGTGACGCAGTCAGTGTGTCGGCACCTCTTCCCACTAACCTTATATGTGTTGTAATGGAAGCGCTCATGCTTTGGCCCGACTAGGGTGGTGTGTAGTGCAAGTGCTGTTAATCTGCGCATGCGCAGTAGGGGAGTGGCAACAAGAGAGCATTTGAGCGGACGTTTTGGGGACGAGGTGTGCCATCGGTGATCAAATGAGCCGTGTGGGGTGCAATATTTTAGCGCCTGTGGGGTGGAGTTGGACTGGTGTTTGCAGAGAAAGTACCGTCAATCGGCGCATGCGAAAGTAGTAGAAAAAAGGGCAGTTGATATGGGAGTTTGGGGTAGATGCAGGCCATGCTCTGTCGCAACGGTCCGTGTGGGATTGGAGGGGGGGCGCTCATTTGGTAGAAGATACATTGTCCCATGGACGTAACGCCCAACAACGCTTAGCTCAACGCTACAACGCCCTGGTGAAATAGCTCCGAAGCCCGGATGGGTCTCGATATCCCAAGGAATTGATACCAATTCAGTGATGTGCAGTGACGTCCGTCAACACCCGACGTTACGCCTTAATGCCAGTCTCGACGCCTTAACGCCATATCTTAACGGTTTAATACCCGATCTTAATGCCCTAGCTTAATGCCTTAACACCTTAGCGTAATGTCGTGCCCATCGTCTAATCACGCGCACAAGGTTTGGCCATTGGCCCTTGATGAAAGTTACTTCATCACTAGAAGTGACGTCACCACAGAAAGTGACTTCTCCGCGTGCATGTGTGCTCACCTGATTTTGCCGCAGTTGACTTCGGAAGTGGCGTCATCGAACGCCTGTCCGCTAACATGATGGTGCCGCCTGAACCGTATTCGGAGCTCTTGGATGATCACACGCAAATGCACTCACCTGATGGCGCCACCAGTACCCTACAAGCTTTTGGGTCCAGGCGGCACAACCAGGTGAGCACACGTGCGTGTGATGACGTTATTTCCAGTGACTACGTCACTTCCAAGAGCTCCGAGCTCCGAGCTCGAATAGGGTCCAGGCCGCACCAACAGTGGAATGGAAATGCGGTGATGACGTAACATAAACGCACTTGTTTCAAGGACCAATGGTCCAAGCAGGTGCGTTAAAGCCGTCAATAGAGCGTTAAAGCGTTAAACTATGGCGTTAAAGATAGGGCGTTAATATTGTTTATTCAATTTCTACAGATTTAAGGGATCCATTTACCGAGACAGTAACAAAGTATGTACAGATAAAAATGAATGACAAAATCACAATATTTTGCATATAAATATGAGTAAAATTAAAAAAATAGGCAATGAGTATGATGTCCAACTTGCAAGTGAACATTTCGGATTAAATCTTTACTTGGCGTTAGAATTGCATGTACAGGTATATTATAATGGTTCTGCATACATTACAAAGCCGTATTTCTACACTTACATTTAACAAGCAGCCAGAGGATGCTAGGTCCCCCGCCGAAATGGCAGCAATATTTTTTAGCATTGTTGGTCTTAGGGGATATACATGAGGGAGGCAACTGCTGCTTCATAGGCAATGGATGTGGAAGGGTCTTTCTGCCTTGCCAAGTTTTAAGATCAACTCAGAACGATTGACTGAAAGTTGATTGCTTCTGTGATATAGTTTCCATGCAGTGAAGCACCGAGAAGCATCCCCAAGTGACATCTCAAGGCATTATCTGCAAACCAAATTTGACGAGAAGCTGAAGGCATCCTCAACCTACTGCCCGGAAACCAAATTTTAAATTGCCACCAGTTGTCGCCACCTGTAGGTGCAAGTGAGCGAAATGCAATCCCAAGCATCATCTCATGGCATGGTAGCCTACATGTATTAGCCTATAGTATCCTCTACAGGGGCCGGGCTAATGATCGGCTGATGCAGCAGCAACAACATTTTCCCAGTTAGACGGCAGATTTTGAAATCAAAAACGAGGCCGTGCTATGTCATCAGTCAACTGAGACAGTCACGTGGTTGTGTATGAAGATTGGGGTGGGTCTTATCTAATAGTGATCCAATGAAAATGCTCGTATTAGTTTAAAATGGCGGGGTCGAATGACCAATCACTGAACGGGAGACAGCTGGAACAGTACGTTGACACTGTCTGTTAATACAGGGGCGTCGGAAGCAAATTCAAAGTGGTACAGCCACTATCATTGCACTTTAGGTGAGGATCCAGGGGCCGCCCAGGCCCCAGATGCTCCTGGGGTCTAGATCGCCGAAGAAGCGTTCTGAGCGATTTCTGGCGTCAATCAAAATCACTCTGCATTGAAGTGTATTTTTAGTTCTTTCCTAACCCTTTTACCATTGAAAACGCAATCGATGGTGGTTTTCTGCGATGTTGAATTACAAAAATTGGGTATAGTATAGTACTGTATCCTAGGCACATCGTGTAGAAGTAACCGAGATGATGCATCGATAATGTATATCAAATTTTACATTGAGCATTTGAACAGTTTCAGAGATAGAGATCATTAATGATTTTACATAAATTAAAGATGGTTGCCCATCCTTCCCATCACTCAGAGGAACTAATGTGGTTATTCATTAATGCAAGTCTCTTCATACATCGATGCTGTAAATCAAGTTTCGTATAGAACATTTGAATGGTATCAGAGATAAACATCATTAAAGATTCTGAATAAATTAAAGATGGCCGCCAAGATTTCCGCCCAATCAGAGAAACCAGATCTGTCATTCATCGTTAGTCTCTTGACGCATCAATGATGTATACCAAATTTTCCACTGAGCACTCCAACGGAATCAGAGATGGATCATTAATGATTTTGCCTAAATTAAAGATGGCCACCAAAGGTTTTCAGTCAATCAGGTCCCAATTCAAAGTATCTGGATGTATTGATGATATATACCTACCTTCATATAAAACAATTGAATGGTAACCGAGATATGTGTGCTATCATTATCGGTTTCGTATGAATTAAAGATGGCATCCAGGGTTCCCAGCTAATCAGAAAAGCCTGTTTGGTAATTCGTTGAAAGTTGCTTGATGTATCGATGATGTATATCAAATTTCGTATTGAACAGTTGAATGGTTTCCGAGATATGGATCATTATCCATTTTGCATGAAATTAAAGATGGCTGCTAAGGTTCCCACCCAATCAGGTCCCAATTCTATAGGCTTCTGGTCCTTGACTAGGCAAATAAGCATACCAAATTTGGAATTCGTCAGCGAAACAGTTTTCCGGCTATCTCGCTCACGAACGGACGTACGGACAGACGGACGTACAAGATGATGACAATACCCCATGGCCAAAAATGGCTGAGGGGTAAAAACATGGGTCTGTGCCTGATAAATTTTAAGCCTTTGGGGTTGCAACTCATTCATAGAAAGCTCCCTGTACATGAACAACTGCACTGACAACTGCATGCCATCATCTGTCAGTCTGAAGACCAGCAAGGTTGAATTCAGTTCAATTCAGGAAATTGATCATATGCACAGTGTGCACCCAAACATTAGGAACACAGTTGTAATTAATATAGTAATATACGTGTGTAGACAAATGATTCGTGCAGAAGCTTCAGGGTAAATCCTATGATGTGCAATACAATTATTTGTTAGCAAAATTGAAGGGAATGTTGTCCTTCGTTTAAGATGACACGAAATTCAAAAATCAGGGATTCCCCGCCAGTTATTTCACATTATACTTCTGAAATAAAATATGGTTCATGCAAAAGCTTTAGGGTAAATCATATGATGTGGAATAGAATGATTTCATATAGCAAAATTGAAGGCCCATTTTGACTGGAACGGACAAGAAGAAGCGAAACTCAGTGGTGCCACCTTCAGGCAGATGTTGCTGAAATGCAATACGGACTGGCGTCCTGTCGCAAGGAATGCGTATTCCGAATTTCGGAATAACCCAACACAGCATTAGGAAGTTATCGCTTCGAACAGATGTACACGGAAAAAAAATCTATTTTGACCCAGTGGCGCCACCTTCAGGCCGATGTTGCTGAAATGCAATACGGACTGGCCTCTTGTCGCAAGGAATGCGAATGCTGAATTTCGGAAGAATCCAACAGAGCGTTAGGAAGTTATCGCTTCGAACAGACATGCACGGATGTACACGAACATCCACGGACTCAAAGAAGCAAGAACCAGTGGCACTACCTTCAGGCAGATGTTGCTGAAATGTAATACGGACTGGCGTCTTGTCACAAGGAATGCGTATTATAATTTTGGAAGAATCCAACAAAACTTTAGGAAGTTATCGCTTCGAACAGATGTACATGTACACGGACATCCACGGATGCAAAGAAGCAAGAACTAGTGGCGCCACCTTCAGGCAGATGTTGCTGAAATGCAATACGGACTGGCCTCTTGTCGCAAGGAATGCGAATGCTGAATTTCGGAAGAATCCAACAAAGCGTTAGAAAGTTATCGCTTCGAACAGACATGCACGGACGTACACGAACATCCACGGACACAAAGAAGTAAGAACCAGTGGCGCCACCTTCAGGCAGATGTTGCTGAGATGTAATACAGACTGGCATCTTGTCGCAAGGTAAACATATTCCGAATTTCGGAAGAATCCAACAAAGCATTAGGAAGTTATCACTTCGAACAGACGTACACGGACATTCACGGATACGAAGAAGCAAGAACTAGTGGCGCCACCTTCAAGCAGATGTTGCTGAAATGCAATACGGACTGGTGTCTTGTCGCAAGGAATGCGTATGCCGAATTTCGGAAGAATCCAACTAAGCGTTAGAAAGTTATCGCTTCGAACAGACATGCACGGACGTACACGGACATCCACATACGCAAAGAAGCAAGAACTAGTGGCGCCACCTTCAGGCAGATGTTGCTGAAATGCAATACGGACTGGCGTCTTGCCGCAAGGAATGCATATTCCGAATTTCGGAAGAATCCAACAAAGCGTTAGGAAGTTATCGCTTCGAACAGACATGGACGGACACACGGACATCCACGGACGCAAAGAAGCAAGAACTAGTGGCGCCACCTTCAAGACAGATGTTGCTGAAATGCAATACGGACTGGCGTCTTGCCGCAAGGAATGCATATTCCGAATTTCAGAAGAATCCAACAAAGCGTTAGGAAGTTATCGCTTCGAACAGACATGGACGGACACACGGACATCCACGGACGCAAAGAAGCAAGAACTAGTGGCGCCACCTTCAGGCAGATGTTGCTGAAATGCAATACGGACTGCCGTCTTGCCGCAAGGAATGCATATTCCGAATTTCGGAACAATCCAACAAAGCGTTAGGAAGTTATCGCTTCGAACAGACATGGACGGACACACGGACATCCACGGACGCAAAGAAGCAAGAACTAGTGGCGCCACCTTCAGGCAGATGTTGCTGAAATGCAATACGGACTGGCGTCTTGCCGCAAGGAATGCATATTCCGAATTTCGGAAGAATCCAACAAAGCGTTAGGAAGTTATCGCTTCGAACAGACATGGACGGACACACAGACATCCACGGACACAAAGAAGTAAGAACCATTTTAAAGTCCCCGGCCGCGTTGCGGCGGGGGACAAAAATAAAGTAAACTGCTAAAATATCTAAATGCGACTGTAAAACATTTTAAGAACACTGAGCGTAAAAAAAAACAATTTCTCCTAATTGAAACAAGACCTCTGTCTTGAAGTAAGTGAAGTACATCGTACGATATTAGATTCGTAAGACAAATGGAGTTAAAACTAGACATTGTTATAAAAACAAACAAGTTCGATGTAGGAATGCTAAAAAGTTTACATATTGACAAATAGTTGTCCCCGGGGTATGGAATAAAAATTTAAAACAAAAGCTTTCTCTGTACTGTTTCAGTGCGATTACATCAACATTTCTGGTGTGGGGACCAAACCTGGCACGCGAAGTCCAACTTGCGTTTGACTAGATCAGTGATTTAAGGATAGACGGGATCTTTTTCATAAATTTAAAAAAAAACCCAACAGATTATAATGACTGAAAGTGGGGTTTTTTTTGGTGGGATTTGGGGGTGGGGTGGAATTTCAATACTTTGGTGAGGCTGCAATGAATTGACAAAGGACTTTCAGAAAATAAATATTACAACAGACCAGGAAAAGGAGAAATAAAATGACCGCATTATGTTTTGGATAACCTACGAGCATAATTATCGATTTCGCCTGTAGCACGTGGTCGTCCATACATTTTCAACTCCGCAGGTGTACACAAATGTCTATAGATATCTCGCCATAGATATCTCTAGCAAAACTTTTAAATTTTGCGTTTCGACTGGACACTGTTCTGATTGATTTTCGAGCCGGGCGAAACATTTTCTTAGCCCAAGCCCAAATAAGCTTGGCGAGAATATTGTCCATAACTTGTATTAGCATCGCAGAAACTTCATAATTCGGTGGAATACACGGATACGTAATACAATTTATTGGTCAGTTTATTGAATAAAAGCATTGTCAACCTCGTTGGAGACTTAGTTCTTTAGCCATCTCAATCCAATATCCAGTCGCAGGGTTCTCGAAAAGCCGCGCGAGATTTCATAATGTCACAGGAGAAATTTGTCTAATTGCATCCAATCTGGACAACAAAGATTATAGTATGGTGAATGGTATAGCTCTTCCAGCTGAATGACTCTGCATTCCGATCGCTGTTCTGAAAGCATTTGGCGATGGAGATGGGTGTCTTAACCGGGTGCAGCTAAATGACTATATTAAATGAAGAAGTCTGAGCAAGAAGAAACCCCAATTTTCTGAACAATTTAATTCGGTTTGTTTGACCATGCACGTGTGGCATTCTTGATTATAAGTTCGAGAGGGTCTGTCTTGTTTATCCTCGGCCTACGTTTCTTCAATTTCCAAATTTCACTAAGGATAATCCACCACATTGTTGCTCAATTTTACTCCAGTCATTGTTTCGCGTTCAACGAAACGGTCATATTGCCTTGTATTTTATGGAGTGTCCTATCTTTCTGACATGGAAGTATGCGTGTTTGATAATTTATGCCTTTTTGGAAATTTTAGCTGGACTAAAAAATGCTCTAATTCCACAGAGAAAGATTTACATTTCTTCGTGTAAAAACTAACATTTGTTTGGACTTGATGGTAATGGTTTCTATGTGGGATTTGAAGGGAAGATTTTCCGATAAAAACAGTTAAGTATTTCATCCCTTTCCAGCTCTCGCCATACAATCTATACATAAAGTCAGTCTTTTAATCTTTTTGTTGTGAAGATTATGAATGAACATCTTGGGATATTGAGTGTCGGTTTTCAAGTTTTGACCATTCACATATGCGAGATAAGGCGGTAAGGCGTTAAGATGGGCGTTATGGCGTAACGACGGGCGTTGACAGGCGTCGCTGCATTTCGATGAATTGGTGACCATTCCCCATCGGATTTTCCGAGCTATTTTACCAGGGCGTTGAAGCGTTAAGCTAGGCGTTGTCTAGCCACAACTGTTCCTATCAATAACCTTCGGATGATAGTCACACCTGGCGTTCATTCATCTCCTTGCGCTTTAACCCGTACCGTATAAAAGTTCATTTTGATGCTCCTCCCCTGTTATTTTCGGGAAGCTAATTACTTCTTTTCCACGCTTGTCACTTTTATTAAAGTTTCCGGCGCTGGTGATCAGCTGTACAAGAGCCGTTTTCACATCGACCCTGACTTTCCCCATGTTACGGTAGACGCCATATTGCGTGCATTTGGGCCACTACGCATGCGCAGCTCTGGGCAGTTGCACAATATGGCGTCTACCGTAACCTGGGGAAGGTCAGGGTCGATGTGAAAACGGCTCTTGTACAGCTGATCACCAGCGCCGGAAACTTTAATAAAAGTGACAAGCGTGGAAAAAGAAGAAATTAGCTTCCCGAAAATAACAGGTAAGGAGCATCAAAATGAACTTTTATACGGTACGGGTAAAAGCGCAAGGAGATGAATGAACGCCAGGTGTGACGTGACTATCATCCGAAGGTTATTGATAGGAACAGTTGTGGCTAGGCGTTGTCGGGCGTTAGTGTTACGTCCGTGATCCAGGACTAAGCATCTTGTACTCATTGAGCTCTCCCAAACGGTCCATTGCGACACCGTATGGCTTACCTCAACCCCAAACTCTCGTCTAAAGTGCCCCTTTCCTTCTACTTTCGCATGCGTAGACTGACAGTACTTCCACTACAAATCGCCCAGTCTGACTCAAGCTCACAAGCGCTACAACATGACACCCCATTTGGACGACGGATGGCCCACCTCGTCCCCACAACGTTCTCAAAAATGCCGTTTTTAGGGCGTATAGTTCATGTAATGCCGTATACGAAGTAAGCGAGGTATTGGGACAGAGAGGGGGAAAGTGGCGGTGTTGGTGTCCGGTTAGACTTTTATGTTTAGGCTGGACTTAGAAATTTTTCTGGGTTTTTGTTTAGGCTGGACTTAGAATAATATTGACTTCTTATTAGGCATGAGAGGCAGTGTACATTGTATATACAGTCATACATACCAAATCACCTACAATATATTCCTTTATAGTATTTACTAATAGTTTGGTGACATTATTATATTTCAGAAGTGTCCACACATTTAACTTACTATATTAATTAAAAGTGAGTTTGAATCAGTTTGTGAGCTCAGTCTTTACCCGCGCACATTATTATGGAGCATTACAGTATGATTGGACACAGTTGTCATTGCATTCCTTTATTTGCATACAAATGTGAAAGTTTACCACAGTGCAAGCGTCCCATTGCATGCTGGAAATGATAGATTTAGTCCTACTGTTGCACTATTATTAGCTTTGTTTGTTCACATATCACACAGTTACACCAAGAACGTGCTCAAACTTGCACACCTATTGTTCCTAACTATACATGAACATGTATTCATCAGATCTATGCAATGGGATGTGTAGGCTTACTTTTGAAAATAAATGTAATCTTTATTGGTAGTTAAATAATATAGTTCCTCCTTCAATCCAACCTCAACATCACTAAATATAGAAATCATATTTCTTAATAAATTTATTATTTTAAATGATGTGCATTGCCAATGATGTGCAACCTCAAATGTATAAGCTTACTTTTGGAAAGAAAGGTAATCTTTATTTCAAGTTTTATAATATAGTTCATCTTTCAATCCAACTTCAACATCACTGACAAAGAAGTCAAATTTTTATTGCAATATGTATTGTCATTGCCAGTGATGTGCAACCTGAAGGGCTCGATCTTTATGCGAAGCTGCATGTTATTGACAAAACCCAACCTATCCAGCGGTAATCGCACATGGGACTGACCTATCCAACAGTAATCTCACACTGGACTGTCCTATGCACCAGTAATCCGACGGCACTAACCTATCCATCCTACATGCGATAAAATTATATGCCAGTAATCCCACATGGGACTGATGTTATTGCCTGTACCAGATAATCTATTCCAGACATTATTGTCTGTACCACATCACCTATTCCAGACGTTATTGTTTGCTCTACATGTATGCTCTCAAAACTGCTGCACCTTCGGCGGATGACCCCGCAAGGCGAGCTGTTGGGGTTCTCAGAACGCTTGTTCTAATATTCCGAGACTGCGCAGGCGCAGATAAACGGCTCGTCCACTGCATATCACTCCAGTCGAACTCTCTCCCAGGAGTGCGTCAATATGACCCCCCACGACTCATTCGAACTAGGGACTTTGCATCTCTTCCCCGAAACGGCCATTCAAATGCCCACTTTCCAATACACCCCGACTGCGGGACTCCAGTCGGACTCTTCCCGACCAGTGCTTCAATACGACACCCAACACAACCTATTGGGACCAGAAATGGTTCAGCTCTACCCCTAAAACTTTCTCCACCATTACCTGCAGGCATGTGCAGATTGGCGGCATTTCAACTGCACACCAGTCAAGTAGGACGCTACTCTAAAGCTACGTACACATGTATACGATTATCCGATAACGACAATGCGGCAACGTCAATACGACAACGGCAAAAAAAATCGATCGCAGGAAAAAGAATTGGTCCGTACACATGAATGCATAACGATTACGACAGTGCGATAAGACTATCCGGCAATGCGATACGAGTATCCGTCTATTATTGGAATCGGTTCTGGAGCGATTTTTAGCCGTTGTCGGACATAAGTCGTGCGGTTTTATGACGCCACAGCAGCAACACACGCGCTTTTCAGGGTTTGTAGATGTCGTCGTCGTCCATTGCGGTAAAAAATGTTCTCATGTCGCATCCGCTTTTATACTTATAGCCGTAGTCATGTGTACACCAAAAACGCATTACCGTTGTCGTTGCCTTTGCCGTATTGTTGAAGCAGCATTGTCGTTATCGGATAATCGTATACATGTGTACGTAGCTTTAGAGTGTTAAAACAGGACACCTCAAGCGACATCAACGCCTCCGTTCCAGATCCATGCAAAAACAGGATCTTTAGATAAGACTCCAGCTGTGCCAATATATTATCAAGGAAGAGCTTTGAAAACTGGAATTTTAAAGGACAACTATTGGCATATCGGTCATGTTAGACGAAGTGACGTGAAATTACGGGAGACCCTTTGATGGTAAATGGTCAAGTGATCGGCCATTGTTCCATTTGCTAACATGTCCGAACTAGGGTCCTTCTCATTTTTCTTTCAGTCACGCTCAAAGGGCAATACCGGTATTGATTATAAACGGCCTTCAACGCCAGTCGTCAGATGCGGGAATATGCCATTTGACCCAATTTCTGGAGCATTCTTTCTCTCTGTTCTGGTCGAAAAGGTAACATCTCTAGGCCTAGTTCGTCTGACAAATCCTGTGCAATGACTGAACATGGGTTTGGCATAGCTGTAAGACTAATCTGGATTTTTAAGAGTAGCGAATCGTTCACTACCTCATGACTTCAATTAAGAACTCGTATTCGAGAAAATTAGAAGCCAGGCAATGTGTCTCCTATTTCACCCCCTTGAACTCTGTTGTACGTATGCATGATTGTTTTGACTGAAGAGACGCCCATGTGACATTTTCTACAACGTATTCTCATTGTAAACTAGATACTTTTCTGTGAACACAGCCAAGCAATTTGTAACGACGCCCATTCATTGGCTGTTCATTTCGCCATGATTAATGTATATTTGTTGATGTGTTTAATCTGCCGTGGTGATATGACTGGACGCGATCAGGTTTCTGGCTTCACAACACGAGATCCTTCTGTTTCATTTGTCGTGGCGACGTGTGAATTATCGGGGTCACCGCTCTTGGGTTGGTTACGTCTCTTAACAACGTTTGGACAACTAGTAGTCTCCCTTGCCTTGAAGCAACCGACACTACAATTTGGGACCGCGTGATCCATGAGCAGAGTGGAAGATCCCTGCGCCTTCACGCTTCGGGTTCATACTTTATGAGAATCACCAGACAATGCATACAATAGCCAAGTCTGGGGACAACAATGTGTCTAGACCTGAGCCTTTTCAACGACAGAAAGAGAAAGGATAATAGTTCCTGCATGAAGTATCGACCATGCTTCGGCTGATGCAAGTCCGCAAGTGCGCATGGCTGACAGTAGGAAATGCTTTCGAAGACGGGATTAATGAATAAACTTTACATTATATACTGTGATTGTTTACGCAACGAAAACAAATCTTTTTTGCCATTCTTTCACACTGATCGATCGATCGCAATTCCAAGCGTCGGACAGTAACGATCGGTACTCCGATCACCGACCGTTTGAACTAACATGGTCTGGCCGGGGTATTATGACCCAATGAGGTGGTTGGCCCACAACTTGCACTGATAATCATTATCTTTCCTCCAGCTAAGGTAAAGACCAGCCTGTAAGAGACGTTTTAGGGGAAAACACACAGTACTTTTTGGAAAAGTTTTTTTTTTTGTCAACCGTGCGTTGATAAAACGTAATTTCCCAGGTGATATTATAGAATGGTCTGATGTTTGACGAGGCTCACATTGTCCGATCTGTCTATAAACGCTGAACAAGTGAGAGGCTCGGATAACTTGGAATACTCGAAACGATAAATACGATTGATTGAAATCATATGCTTACAAGACGGCGATCGATTTATCAAAAGTGCACTCGCTGGAAGAGAACAAGAGAGCCCGAAAATACTGGCTGTTTAATTATTTTATGTTAATTATTTGTTAATTATTTGTTACTTAAATAATTAGTCTGACCTCTACACCTGTGGTATTGGACTGAAAAATAAGTATAAATACTGAAATATACGGAGCCAATTGGTCTGAATCCTTCACGGTACGCGGCGTGACGAATTGGGACAGTCATAAAAAAGTGTCGAATCGAGTAAATATGATTCGACATCTTCTAAGCTTTGATAGCCACATAATACAAGCGTCTACTCAGTCATTCAATATTCCGCCGTCGTCCATTAAAGAATTTCGAGGTCCACTCCAAAGACCTATTTCATATAACGGCATTTTAGCACCAAATTAAAAAAATACAATACCAAACATAAACATAGGCTTCCTGCAAGAGAAGCGGTCAGCAGTTTTCACGGCATACAATCGGTAGTGCACCTCTATAGGTACTCGCTCGCTCTCGGAGGATTTAAAGGCTCCATTTGAAGTCCTCTGTACGGAGCCGTAAATGTGACATGCAAGAATATATATATATATATATATCTCTCTGGCTCTGACTTATTATCTCGGGATCCCGTGAACTTTGCTAGTTACCCATCTAGTTCGAACACTATGACGGAACGTTAGTGTAGAATTTAACTTGAAATGTTAGTTATCACACACCCCTGCTCTATCCCAGAGTTTCTGGGTCATGATCAAGGCTATTAACAGTTATGTAACAATGAAATCGCAAAAATTTGAACTTCGGGGCCGAGTTTACAAAAGTGTCGTTTTACGCACAGGGGCTTGTAGCTGGTCGGTTATTAATTATGATATTAATATTTATATATACTCTCCTCCTACTCTATATAAACAAGGGGAATCAGTGGATACCACGGTTTTCCCGCCAACCCCCCAGACCAAAACGGCAACTCGGAGATTCAATAAAACTGTATCCGTCCTTATTTCTTACCTCAATGTGCTCTCCAAACTTCAATTCATTAGTTCAAACTTAATAACTCCTCGATCTATTCATTTTAATTGCGTAAATCCAATCAAAACAGCTCAACTCCCGCCCTTTCAACGCTCATGTCAAAGAACTGGGAACGGTAGTCGAGTGCACGTGACTGCCATGTGACCCACCGATACGGATTGAATTTGCTCTCGCGACGTCAATGGCCAAAATTACTACACGGATTATGTAAAATTGCCTACCATCCAAGTATTTCGTCCTTTGACGTCTTTTTAGAAAAAATTACATTTCCTGCAAAGTTCAGTGTAGTAATTTCGGTCATTGAAATCACGCGAACCAATTCAGCCCGTATCGGCGGGTCACTTGCTAGTCACGTGCACTCGACTACCGTTCCCAGTTCTTCGACAGGAGCGTTGAAAGGGCGGGAGTTGAGCTGTTTTGATTGATGGATTTACGCAATTAGAAGAAATAGATCGAAGAGTTATTAAGTTTGAACTAATGAATTGAAGTTTGGAGAGCACATTGAGGTAAGAAATAAGGACGGATACAGTTTTATTGAATCTCTGAGTTGCCGTTTTGGTCGCGGGGGTTGGCGGGAAAACCGTCGTATCCACTGATTCCCCTTGTTTATATAGAGTAGGAGGAGAGTATATATAAATATTAATATCATAATTAATAACCGACCAGCTACAAGCCCCTGTGGTTTTACGTGGCTGGTGAAAGGTGGACTTCCTTTTGTTCTGAAGGACGAGGAGGAAGAAGGCGAGGACGAGGTGGACGATGACGAAGATGACGAGGACGAAGATGGAGAGGAAGAAGAGGACGAAGAGGAGGAAGATAGTCCGCCTAAAAAGTACGGTCTATTGCACAGGCTGCTTGAGGTCGAGAGTATATGCCACCATATTGCATACAATACTCTCAATCCCAAGCAGCCTGCGATCTATTGTAGGAAAGAAAATATACCAGCGATTATCAAATGCTGCAATATCGAAGATCGTATCCTCACAATTGAGTGTGTTAACACGTTCCATCGTTTTATTATATTTTGAGCTGTAATATGATCTTAAACAAAGACCACGTTGTTGGAAGTCTTGTTCAATTTGCAAATGACTCTCCAAAACCTTAATACGGCGTTATGGTTCAAACGGCCTCGTTTTCGCCCAGCACCAGCTGGGGCTGCAATCAGATCCAGAAATATTGCCTTCAGTTTATTTTTAAGTAAATATCTAAACAGTATAGGAACTTATTTGAATTGAATGAAGCATTCCTTCATTAATAGCTCATAATAGCTTTAATTCCTCCAAATATCCGTTTTGTTTTTTCAGGGCCAAAGGAAAAAGTGGACCGAAGGTAATTTGAATTTGCAGATATTCAGATTTGTAATCTGGTTTTGTCATGCGCGCACTAGTGGCGTTTCCTGTCGGGTATTAACGCATTCGTGGTGTGCCAAAGGTCTATAATAATACAATTGTGATTGGACGTCTAGGAAGGGACGGCAATATTCCTCAACTACACACTAACCAGGTTAGGGCGATCTCGCTCTCTAAAATGGAGGGAAAAAATGTTGTTTTGCTCAATAAATCGGTACACATAATGAATTCAGCAAAATTCTCATGAGGCGCACAGAGATATACATGAGCAGTGTGACTAACCTTTCTCGCTCCATTTAAAGACCTGGATCGCCCAAACCTGCTAACCGCATCTATTCCGGAAGTTCTCACCTGAACCCTGGTGACTTATCTCTTTCTTTCGCGTGATAATTGTGCATACATTCATCTGCATGGCAGGTGATCACTTGTCCAGAAATCGGTAGGACTGTCATGTATGATACCGTCAATCGGGTACATTTTGCGTGCAGTTTTCTGGCTCCTTTTCAATGCTTGGTTCTCATGTTGTGAGGGATTGGCGTATCATACATAATGGCCAGACTCACAAATCTACGGCCGCTTCGCTTATTTAACACGGAACTAATTAAATTGTCAACGTGCAGTACACGTGCCACAGGGCGTGAAGTCCTCTTTGTAATCCGATGCATCAAATTAAAGCTTGCTCTAACGACTGTGCCAGTCCACGGATTTCGCGCTGGCAATTGAGTTGATGTCCATTACATGAGCGGGGTGATAGGCTAATTGGACCATTTAATTGCCATGGATGCATGGGGGCCGGCATTGCATCAAGGGATAGAAGTGGGATTAATTGTCAGTGATGTTGGGGGCCTACGTCATCAGGTTTCAGGCCAATTTCCCCACCCTTGCATGCCCCACACCAGGGGGCACTATAGCCCCACCCTCATGAACTAATCCACACGCAATTCCCATCCTAAGCCCAATAATATCCAGGCCTTCATGCGACTCTGGAATTTTCTATGTTTCACTTATGTTTTAGACTTAACTATTTCCTTTTTGTAGGTCAAAACCTATTTTTTCTATATTTTCACTTTTTGACTTCGCCAATGCTCTGAATTGACCGGAGGAAATATATTTCGGACAAAAAATTGTCTCGCTACGCTCGGCAAATATGAAAACATTTAAATCTTTATCAAATCAAGCAGCAGAATGTTTCAAACTCCACTACTATAACCGCATTCAGTGGAAATAATTTCATTAAATACCAGTAAACTACCAAGTTTAGAAGTAGTAGTGAACTGTCTTGCACTCCTTTTATTTCCTATATTTTAATAAGAAAATTCCTATATTTCTCCTATATTTTAGCAACTTTACTCCTATATTTTCAATGTGAGCCACTGGAAGGCCTGGATATCAGAAGTGGACTGACGACCTTCCTATCAGATTGTACAGGTCCATTTACAACATTCTGACAATGTGGACTGAAGTGTTGCCACGAACAGGCAGATTTTGGGGTTGAATTAAATTTTTGCGGCCCCCAAAATGAATCCATCTACAGGCGGCCGGAGCCACATGATACGTCAAGCGCATTAGATAATTTTGGGAATGGGGCGAATGAGCCTACAACCAGTTCATAATGAAAATGAATATTAAAACTATCCAACAATCTGACGAAATTTAAATTAAGTTTATAGCGGTCTTTCGAAAGTTAGATATTTCCAACCTAAGTTTTAGTGCACAACCTTTAAACGACTGGTCATGTGGGGAAATAACAAGCTTGTATTGTTTAATTTCATCATTTCAGGGAAAAGCAGCAGCCGCCAAAGCAATCGCCAAAGGCGCCAAGAAACCCAGTAAAGCAGCAAATGGCAAGGTAATAGTCCGAGGAAGGGAGAGTTTCCTTCTTTGCGCCTCACATTTTCCAGAATTTGAGACATTCGTTTGGGTGCGGATCCATGGGGAAGGGTAGGGGGTATCCGTTTCAAATGACACTCTCCCCGTAAATGAAA
>JAVTVY010018410.1:0-37516 GCA_036873755.1 Hanleya hanleyi
ACTGCATATATACGTGAATATGATTTGAGAGGGATTGAGGGCATAAATGAGGTTATATTTGTGTAGTTTCTGAGAGTATAATGTCCGTTTATTATTGCGATTATGTTGTATCGCAATGTATGCACTGTATATAATGTAAATATTTTCAACTACTTTGTCTCTTGCCATGCTTTGTATGTCTCAAAGTCGTGCAATAAACTATTGATTGATTGATTAAAGGTGGTGTTACAGGACCTTAACATGGGTCCTGCACAAAAACAAACTTAGGGGTCCCTAAACTATAAACCGTTTGCCTCAATAATATACCCCGTAGCAAGTGGCATAGCCAGCCACATGGACGTAGTCAGCTACAAATAACATAGTATGTGAATGGTCACCAGATAGACAGCCTAAAGGCTGAAGAAAAGTAATGCATCAGTGGGCCAATTGATTACTGTTTATATGCATTTATCCCCCACCGGTGCCCCTGACGGACAGCTGACTCTCAGCGATGAAATATGTTTTCCATATAATTTCGACCTTCATTGAAAATAGTACACGTCCATCACATGACTGTCAAACTACATGTTCTGGGGAGACCGGGGGTGGGGGGAGGTGGAGTGGATTGAATTATCACACTAGTCTTACCGTCAACATTTAAACGCCTATCTCCAACGTTCCACACACTATTGAGCCCATTCTTTCCTTGCTTCAGCGAGTAACAAAGAAATTAGCCTAGCGCACATGTGTACTGCTGCTACCCGTCTGTATTTGGAAGTGAAGAACAAGTGAAGAAATCTTGTTTCAGATAAATCGAACGACAATGATTCTTTTAGGGCGATGGGCTCTCTCCAGTTCTCACCAGATATGACTACACATATACTCTATACACTTCAAGTAGATTCCGTTTTATGCAGTATTTCATATTCAGCCGGATAATATATTCTGCGATGACACACTTAAACCAAGGTGCTGTCTACAGTAGCGGCCGAGTTCAACATGCCCCCTTAACTCGGACCGTGGAGACTACTGCTCGGACAAAGGCGGCTCGCAAATCTCATCCCAACAAAGCCCAAGACAATGACCGCGAACTGGGATGGTTTTAGCCGACAATATGCTACATTCTGTAATTTTGAAGAAAACAGTGAAAAAAATTCGATAAAGCTTCAATTAATCATGCATAGGTTATAGAGAAACTGGGAATGATATGCTAGTCAAGTGGATAAATGTTGGCGACTTTTATGAACTAAGACGCGGTATCAGGCAGGGTGACCCGTCAGAGCAAGCATTTTACGACACCAGTTACCATAGAAACGAAACAGGATGTTAATGACACTCAATGGTTAATATACACCCCGGTACTTTTTCGGAATATTTCAACGCTAAAATATTATGTATAAGATAAAATACAGGATTTCAGGGATGGCAAAATAAAAATGGGGGGTGGAAGTGGGGACTTCTAATCAGAATACTTTAGCATGCAAACTATGAGAGATAGACAGAAACAGTCAAATTTGCACCGTGATCAAAGCACTCATTTACCGTGATCAAAGCACTCATTTGCTCAAGAGTGATTAATATCCATTTATTTTGGGATTATAATATTTCCATGCTGAAACGTAAATACCCAGGGTGTATCATCATGTTGGGTAATCACTGGGAGTTACAAGTCATGTTGAATTTTTGTTAAAAAAGAATGTAATTACGTAAAATAAAAATTATCTGACCTTCATGTACTTTGGTGTCAACAGGATTAATTAGGACGAAAAATCGAAGTTTTCAAGCAACTGGCGTACATATGGACCTCACTGATGTACACCGGTCCTATAGTGTCAAAATTATCTTGTATATAGCAGGACGAAAGTCTTATTTGCAGACTTGAATAACAAATAGGCCACTCCTTGCTAACCTGTCACTTGTAAAGTGGACCGGATTGGAAAACTTTTCACCTTTGATACTTATAAATTGTGAAAAATCAATTTTAAACGTACTACCTTTCAACTCATATTCTTAATGGATGTGTGCCTAGGTTATACACAGAGCGTTGTATTTGACTGTATTTGGCGTCTTCACACATATCTGTAATGGAAATTCAGTTTCAGACAACTCTTTCTTTTCAGAATTTAGCCGTGTATTAGTCCTGGATTTTGGGTTCACCGGTCTACTATTATATGTAATACATCATTTCCTTGTCAGAAACTATTTGTCGACCAATTGTTCGTTCGTTTTCTTAAGTTTCTGCCCCGATAGAGTTAAAAAAAATCCATCTGTATCCAAAATAGATTAGATTTGAGGATTTAATAATTAAACGATAAGCGTAGTTTTCCAAGGATACCTCATGGCCGCCATGGTACCAGGGATCAAAGAAAACAGACAACCACAACCACAGGGTTATTACCAACCCTCACCACAGGGTTATTACCAACCTCCAGACTATTACCGACCTCCACCACAGGTTATTACCAACCTCCTCCACATGTTATTACCAACCGCCACCGCAGAGTTATTACCAACCACCACCGCAGGGTTATTACCAACCCCCACCGGAGGGTTATTATCAACCTCCACCAAAGGGTTATTTTCAACCTCCAACACAGGTTATTACCAGCCTCCACCGCAGGTTATTACCTTCCTCCCCCACAGGGTTATCACCAACCTCCACCACAAGATTATAACCAACCTCCACCGCAGGGCTATTACCAACCTCCCCCACAGGTTATCATCAACCTCCTTCACATGATTATTACCAACCTGCACCAAAGGGTTATTACCAACCTCCACCACAGGGTTATTACCAACCTCCACCATAAAGTTATTACCAACCTCCACCACAGGGTTATTACCAACCTCCATCACAGGGTTATTACTGACCTCCATCGCAGGGTTATTACCAACCTCCACCACAGAGTTATTACCAACCTACACCACAGGGTTATTACCAACCTCCACCACAGGGTTATTACCAACCTCCACCGCAGTGTTGTTACCAACCTCCACCAAAGAGTTATTACCAACCTCCACCACAGGGTTATTACCAACCTCCACCACAGGGTTATTACCAACCTCCACCACAGGGTTATTACCAACCTCCACCACAGGATTATTACCAACCTCCACCTAAGAGTTATTATCAACCTGCATCACAGGGTTATTACCAACGTCCACCACAGGTTATTACCAACCTCCATTACAGGGTTATTACCAACCTCCACCATAGGGTTTTTAGCAACCTCCACCACAGAGTTATTACCAACCTCCACCATAGGGTTTTTAGCAACCTCCACCACAGAGTTATTACCCACCTCCACCAGAGGGTTATTACCCACCTCCACCATAGGGTTATTACCAACCTCCACCACAGGTTATTACCAACCTCCACCATAAGTTTATTACCATCTTCCACCACAGGGTTATTACCAACCTCCACCACAGGACTATTACCCACCTCCATCGCAGGGTCATTGCCAAGCTCCACCATAGGGTTATTACCAACCTCCACCACAGGGTTATTACCAACCTCCACCACAGGGTTATTACCAACCTCCACCACAGGGTTATTACCAACCTCCACCACAGGGTTATTACCATCCTCCACCACAGGGTTATTCCCAACCTTGTCGTAAAGTATTGTCGTAGACTCGGAAGTAGTAAAATCGGATACCCCCGTACAGCCTTGTTTCAGGGAAATTGGGACTGGTTCAGTCTTTGTGATCACCGAATATAACTTCCGATAATTATTATTCTGGTTTCAGTAAAGTAGGTTTCTTTATATGAACTCGCTTTATTTAATATCGTGAGGGATAGGGAAAATAATTACTTCCTTCTAACCCATACGCACTGAGGAAAACAGGAAAAACAAAATGAAAAAAACGTGGACACTGGAGATCCTATATATTATGGCGGGTTTCATATATGTTGAAAATCGTGATACGTTAGATACTATTCAGGCTGTAGTAATTATTTCCTTCATGAGTTAATCACACATAAGCAAATTATGGTTCAAGGCAGGAACTATCAGCTTAATGGTGAATATACATGTACCGAGCTATATTTTCACATTTTGAATTGTATGCATATATGTAAATTTCGTTGTAGCCGTTTGCACAGAAAAATTCAACCGGAGGTTAGTACCAATTCAAGACAAGTTTCAACAAGTTCGCTGCAAGGTAAAGGAGCTTGTCTCTAGAAGAGGAAAACGATTGTTTAAGCACAGAACCTGGTTATTTTCTGTCTAATTATTTGGGATAATTATGCAACTGAATAATGTCATTGATCAAGTGAACTAATCTTGAATATTCAGGTACTGTGAAGGCGATCCCATTGTATACAAGTGTCAGATTCGACAAACAGTAGCTAGCGTTAATCCATTGGTGAGTGAGTGAGTGAGTGAATAGTTTAACGTCGGTTTCAAAAATATTTCAGTCATATCGCGACGAACCAACTAAGCACCACCCAACCAAGTTGCGTTTCTGCTACCTCAAAGAACAATTCTTTGAAGCAATATGGAACCAGACACCCTCCATCCACCCTTTTAAATAGTGAGGAAAGCACACAAGACACAGACAGGACGCTTATGGTGCAATTAAGACATGTGATATTACAGTTCTATAGACATCACATTATCAAGATCCTGTTGCTTCTCAGCAAAATGCATTGAAGCAACAGGAATCTGTGCCCACCCAAATACCCGCGCGTTAGTTCATGAAGAATATCCGAGTCCATTATCACGGAATAAAAATAAATAAACAAGCTAAGGATCCCTTACGGATTTATACGAATTCATCCATCCCCACATGCACTTGCCATCCCCAGGTACACTTGCCATCCCCAGGTGCACTTGCCATCCCCACGTGCACTTGCCATCCCCAGGTGCACTTGCCATCCCCAGGTGCACTTGCCATCCCCACGTGCACTTGCCATCCCCACGTGCACTTGCCATCCCCAGGTGCACTTGCCATCCCCAGGTGCACTTGCCATCCCCAGGTGCACTTGCCATCCCCAGGTGCACTTGCCATCCCCACGTGCACTTGCCATCCCCACGTGCACTTGCCATCCCCACGTGCACTTGCCATCCCCAGGTGCACTTGGCATCCCCAGGTGCACTTGGCATCCCCAGGTGCACTTGCCATCCCCAGGTGCATTTGCCATCCCCAGGTGCACTTGCCATCCCCAGGTGCACTTGGCACCCCCAGGTGCACTTGCCATCCCCAGGTGCATTTGCCATCCCCAGGTACACTTGCCATCCCCAGGTGCACTTGCCATCCCCACGTGCACTTGCCATCCCCACGTGCACTTGCCATCCCCACGTGCACTTGCCATCCTTAGGTGCACTTGCCATCCCCACGTGCACTTGCCATCCCCAGGTGCATTTGCCATCCCCAGGTGCACTTGCCATCCCCACGTGCACTTGCCATCCCCAGGTGCACTTGCCATCCCCAGGTGCACTTGCCATCCCCAGGTGCACTTGCCATCCCCAGGTGCACTTGCCATGCCCACGTGCACTTGCCATCCCCTTGCCATCCCCAGGTGCACTTGCCATCCCCAGGTGCACTTGCCATCCCCAGGTGCACTTGCCATCCCCAGGTGCACTTGCCATCCCCAGGTGCACTTGCCATCCCCAGGTGCATTTGCCATCCCCAGGTGCACGTGCCATCCCCAGGTGCATTTGCCATCCTCAGGTGCATTTGCCATTCCCAGGTGCACTGCCATCCCCAGGTGCACTTGCCATCCCCAGGTGCACTTGCCATCCCCAGGTGCACTTGCCATCCCCAGGTGCACTTGCCATCCCCAGGTGCACTTGCCATCCCCAGGTGCACTTGCCATCCCCACGTGCATTTGCCATCCCCAGGTGCACTTGCCATCCCCAGGTGCATTTGGCATCCTCAGGTGCATTTGCCATCCCCAGGTGCACTTGCCATCCCCAGGTGCATTTGCCATCCCCAGGTGCACTTGCCATCCCCACGTGCATTTGCCATCCCCAGGTGCACTTGCCATCCCCACGTGCATTTGCCATCCCCAGGTGCACTTGCCATCCCCAGGTGCACTTGCCATCCCCAGGTACACTTGATTGTTGAAAATGTTTTAAAAGCAGAAATCCCTTGAAATGTTATGAACAAATATGCTAAAAAATATTCTAAATATTCCAAATGCCTATCAAAGAAATTAAAAAATATTCTGTCAGTCTGCGAAAAGGTGCTCTCGTGACATGCGAGACTATCAGTCTATAGACAGCAGTCTATTTCTAAACAGCTTATTTTCTCAAATTTTAGTGTTTTACAAGAGTGAAATTTTTTCTATCACAGCCACAATTGAAATCAGTCCAGTATTTCTATGACAACGGTGATATATTCTGCATTACCCCGAAGTTTTGTTTTGGTTAACGTAATCACAGTTTTTCTTTGATGGATATCCGTCTTGTAAAACGACAAAGGACCTTGTATCTTTAGATGGGCAAGGGCGTAGACAACGGGGCAAAACGGCCGGCAAAAAAAAAAAAACAAACAAACGAAAAAAGGAAAGAAAGAAAGAAAAAGAAAGCTAATACAGCATATAAGATCACGTATCTTATTCAATTAATACCGGAGAAGTAAACTTATCACCGCCAGTGCATTAGGCCTAAAATAAGATTGCAATTGATCAGTGACCAAAGCCATAGATTGACGATTTCGGGCTTCAATCTTGTGCGATCGTCTCCGAGAATGGAATAGTGTGCTCCAAATCCAATCAAATACCGCCTATTTGGACGAAAAACATCAAAACTTCCGGTGAGCAGAATTTTTCGTAACGTTTTCACTATAAACTTTTGTTTTGTTTTTCAGTTGAGACGCCAGTCATTTGTTCAGTATTTTTTAATCACAAACAAGAGGTATACAAACTCTCAACTACTTTCCATATATAAACCCTAGAAATAAACCTATTGTCTTTCCCAGACGTTTTCGGCGATATTTCGGAGACAATTTATCGTACAACATTGAAACTTCACACAGTATATAAACTAAAAAACATTAATTTTATTCCTGTCTTCCATTAAAATTTGTTGAGAATTGACGGAAATCACCGACACCTACCATGTTATTTTGGGGCCACGATGACTTTGATCTCTCATTGTTATAACATGCAAGCTTGACGTCATGACGTCAAACATATAACTCACAAATCTCCCATCTAATTTTTGTTTTCGCGATTTATTGAGAACTACTGGAAGCATTTTCTTGATATTTTGGAATAAATTTAGCATTTTTTATCTACTGTGTGAAATTTCAATGTAGTCCGATAAATTGTCCCAGAAATATCGCCGAAAACGTCCGAGATATATTATCCGGGACAGACAGTAGACCCGAAGTCATGGTTTAATAACTGGTGTAAATATGGTAAGTTACTATTCCAAGAGAGGACCACTAAGTCTGACAACTGCAGGTCGAAAATAGCCCAGTTATCATCGATTAAAAATATTCCCTATGTTAAAAAGATAGCAAAGGCAACCCGATTAATGAACCAGAGCTCATGTACTCAGCCACGCGTCAACCATCCGCTGCTATCGGGCAGGATAGTATTGTCTAAGGATTAACTTGAATTATAGTGCAAACCTGAGACTGAATGATCATTTCAGCTTGTATATCATTGCAGTGATCGTCATTGTTATGAGACATATTAGCATAAATCAAGGTGCAGTTGTTACAATGTTGTACTACTCAGATGCTCCCAGAGAGTGCCAATTTACCATCAAGTTTAAAAAAAAAATCTTACGCTGCGAGGGGGGATACCCCCCTCTCAGACTCTCCCCCTCTCAGCCCCCACAACCTGACAACTTGTCTACGCCCTTGATGGGTAAATGACCCCAGGTCAGGTGCAATACAGAAGTACCAAAATAAAATACTTCCACTACCGTACAAGAAATTGTTCAATTGGCATGAAGTACAATATTATATTGTATACTCAGAAAAATTTCAAGGCACTGAGTCTTATGATTCTCGAGTAATAGGGCCGTGAGGTAGTGCATTTGTGCAAAATTGTTGATTTTGAGGTGAAAACGATTAATATTGTTATCTGTAAATACATGAAGATAAACGATAACCAGAACCAGATTTGGTCTACGACTACGTATTAGAACAGCTGGTCCTGGTTATCGTTTATCTACACATGTTTATAAAAAGGAATATGAGTTGTTTTCGCCTTAAAATTGGCGATTTTGCACGAATGCACTACTTCACGGCCCTGCTATTCGAGAATGATGAGACTCGGTGCCTTGAAACTTTTCTGAGTATACAATATAATATCCTACTTCATGCCAACTGAACAATTCCTTGTATATGTAATATTTTATTTTTGGCACTTCTATCGCGCCTGTTCGGGGGCCATTTACGCATCTAGACATACGTGGTCCTTTGACAAAATAAACTGTTTAGCAAATTTTGCTGTCTTGTTATAAAATTTATATGCATGTCATGAAGCCAAGTTTTCGCAGGATGACAGAATAGTATGTAGCCTGTTAGTGCACCTAAGTTTGAGCGATTCCAGCGTTCAGCAAATTTTCTACAAACAAATGCACCTGCAATGGGACGCATTCGTGCAATTGCCAGAGGGAAGCGGTCAACAGTTGCTGTTGCATTATATTGTATATATATGGATAATACGCTTCAGAAACTCTCACGAATTCCTGGTGGTAACTCTCCGATTCACACATCCAATGACACTTTGGGATTTCGTTATCTTCCGTTTACTGGAAGTCACCCCGATATATCCCCGATGAATGAACTTAGTATCCCTCAAAACTCTCAACAACAGCTAAAATTTCCTTAACTGGCGGAAAAACTCAACTTTACACTTGAGTTTCATACTACATACACAAAGGATTTGAGTATTTTCCTTCATGTATCTTTTAACATGCGAGTTTATCATTTTTGCCAGAAATTGGCACGATGAAGGGCCCATTTTGTGGTTAATTTCAATCAGTAATACATGCAATAGTCCGGATTTCCTATAACTCTAATTTCTGACAGATTCCGTTTGTGATTAACCCAATATCGACAAGATCCGTTTCATGCTGGCGTATTACAGTGTTTAACAACTGAGCTTTCATTTCATTTGTTTCAAGGAAACCACAACTGACCCACTTTTCCCGTTTGTGATGAGGTAGATTTTAAAAGCGCTAAAACATGCGAAAAATTTAACGGATCTAATTAAAATTGGGTTGACAATGAAGAGAAATTATTCTTTAACAAATTTATATGAGTTAAGGGTTGTATAGCGGAGGAATAGGATTTTAAAATATTTTTACTGGTATGAGTTCGCGCAACCCCGTGGTCGCGCAAAAATTCGCTTTTTTGTGGGGAGAGAACTCTCCGACCTCAGGCAGACAATCCGTCAGAAATTATCTGTCGTGTGGCTGGATGGCTAGAGTGAGCTCGGGCTATACATTCGGCAAACAAACGAAGAGAAGTTGAATGTCGACCGTGTTAATTTTTTTCTCTAGGATTTCGGCTATTCGACAGGGAATTTCAGTCACCAATTGTCGTAAAATCTTCAACCCAACTCGCTCATATGTATATATTTTCTGAAAGCGCATGATTAAACCAGACAAAGCAATGATATGTAATAGAAAATTGAATCTCGAACATTCCCCTCCAAGCTTCCCTCCAAGTTTTCTCAGAAAACCCCTTCTCAAAGTCCAAAAATGGTGAAATTAGACCCAATTTCCAGAAAATCTGTAGGAGTGATTTCATCGTCCCGTGTTCCCAGGTCCGGTGCCAACTTGAAAAGGCCAAAAAAGTGGGGTCGACCTGTCCGTTTTTTTCCAGTCGTGAATCAGTCATGACAATATATCAGCAGCATGTTTATCATTGACTATATGAACATACGATACGCGTCGGAGAAGAATTTTTGTGAGCTTCCTTAAAAAATTTTAAGACGACGCTTTTCAACAACCCATCGGGTCGCTCACCGTCATCGTATAGGGGTGATCTACTCTTGTCCGAGACGTATGTGTTTTGGTACATCTTCTCCGTGCATACGTTGGTCTTGTACGATATCTGAACTCCGGTTTAGGACTTGGCATTCGTCTGCGATTAATTTTTATGTATAGAAAGCAAACCTCAGTGTGGATTAAACAGGCTGGACAATAACTTAGAACAGAACTGACATGCGTGAACTCATGACGGGACGGGATGCATCATGGGACAGAGTGCACTCAGAGGCCAAAGGTCAATGGTCCTCCAAATCAGCTTTTCAATGGTCACTTCCGGTCACGTGACCGGAAGTGCCCTCAGAGGTCAGAGGTCAATCGTCCTCCAAATCCTGCTCGTTAAGGCGCTGAGATTGGCGTTAAGGCGTAAAGATAGGGCGTTAAGGCGTTGAGACGGGCGTTAAGGCGTAACGATGGGCGTTGACGGGCGTCACCGCATTTTGTATTGGTGGCAATTCCATGAAAATCAGAGCTCCTGAGCTAGTTCACGAGGGCGTTGAAGCGTTAAGCTAAACGTTGACGGGCGTTACTATCTATAAAACCAAGTGTATTCCCGAAACACGCACAGTCGACGTTCAAGCGTCAACGTGGCTTATACTTGCTCTAAGTGCGAACGCACGTTCACCAAACGTTACGATATGATGCAACACGAGAAAAATATACATGGGATTGAAGACTCCGAGGCACAAGAATCCGATACAGAGACTGATGAGAGTCCACTGAGAGACTGATACCGAACCAGAGATTGCTGAGAGTCTATCCAGTGATACTGAGAGCTTGACCTCAGATAGTCAGCCTACGTCCCAGGAAAGTGAGAAAGAACCTACCTTCTGGGATCGTATTGTGCATGAAGCTATTCATAGCTATGCTGCGTTAATCGAATACGGCGGACAGGATAACGTACAACAGGCATACACACAAATGCGCCCCTGCATGAGGAAATCAACCATGGCCATATATAAACGGTATAGCCTGCTCCCGCTTGAAATTAAAGGCGACCCCACGCACAGGTCCATCATGAAGACCAAGCGTCACTTGGAAGAGGATATGGGGTTACCACCCATCGAGGCCTTGGAAAATGCGATCAGAATGCGCAAACAACTGTTTCAGGACATGCTGCCCGAACAATATCCAGGCCTGGCCGACGACGATTAGAACAAACGGATGAGAGCGAACATGGCCGAAGATTGAACTTTCTGAAATGGCGACTTCTGATTGGACAAGAGCAGCCGAGAATACATCTAACGGGCAAGAACGAATATGACGGGTACAGCTCCAAATGGCGGCCACTGATTGGACAAGAGTACTTGAACTGTAAACATACTCAACGCGGCTCCCCCAGCGTGGGTATGATGTAACATTGGGGAGAATAAACTATATGAAAACTTGTTGTTGTTGTTGTTGTTGTTATTCTCTCCGATGACGTCACCAATGACATCCCAGATGACCTGGACATCCCTCGAGGCGTTGTCTACACCGCGAGGGCTTCACTTTGACACCTTCCACGGTCCAATCGGCCCATTAGGTACCCCTCTCGGCCCCAAAACGTCCAAGCAGGTCCCGATAAGCCGGGAAGCGACATTAGCGCCCCTAGACCTGGTTGATAAGGGTTTTTCCTATTTTAGGGGTAACGTCCGTGTTCCGCTTTTTATATTTTTGGGACAATCATAATTTTACACACACCCACTCACCCACCCTGCCTCTCTCGGCAGGCCCCGATAAGCCGGGAAGCGATATTATCCCCCCTATTCCTGGTTGATGGGGTTTATCCTATTTTAGGAGTAAAGTCCGTGTTTCGCTTTTTATATTTTTGGGACAAATCCTAATTTACACACACCCACTCACCCACCCTACCTCTCTCGGCAGGCCCCGATAAGCCGGGAAGCGATATTATCCCCCTATACCTGGTTGATAGGGGTTTACCCTATTTTAGGGGTAAAATTCGTGTTCCGCTTTTTATATTTTCAGAACAAATCCTAATTGTACATACACCCACTCACCCACCCTGCCTCTGTCGGCAGGCTCCGATAATCCGGGGAGCGATATTAGCCCTCTAGACCTGGTTGATAGGGTTTTTCCCCTATTTAGGGGTAAAGTCCGTGTTTTATATTTTCGGGACATATCCTAATTTTACATGCACCCACCCATGACTTGATCACCCTAGAGAAGCGCTTCACACTGATACCTCACTCGACCCAATCGGACCATTACTTGCCAACCTCGGTCAAAAAACGTCTATTTCCATACACTTTGTCTACTGCGCATACGAAGAATGACGTCAGTTCCACGTCTCACGTAATCTTCACATTGATACCTCAATCGACCCAATCGGTCCAATAGTGGCTTCCCCCGACCTAATCGGACCAATAGTGTCCCACCTAGACCCCAAAACGTCTATTGACATGCCCTTTGTCTACTGCGCATGCGCAGATGACGTCAGTTTCACGTCACACCCATCCCGTCGAATGCTCCCTTACGTATGCTTCACATGGATACCTCACTCGACCCAATCAGACCACTAGGGTTCCACCTCGACCCCAAAACGTCCACCTAGCGCTACTTGCCCAGTGCGCATGCGTACAGTGACTTTTTCAAAAAATTACACCGCTGAGCTTCGAGACCCAGCCCATCGTGTTCTACCTGGTGAGACGTAAAAAAACAAGATCCCACAACCCATACCGCAATGAACATGTGTCGGTTTCCCATTAGGTTCAACATTGGCCACAGCGCCAATATGGACCTGTCCACACCGCCCCAGGCCTCCCTGAACTTTAAAAAAAAATATCATCCCTTAGCTTCTAGACCTCTCCCAACAAGATCCCACAACTCATAGTAAAATCCACAAGTATTCCCCGTATAGATGCAAATGTGCGAATCAGGGGAGATCATCCGGAATTTGCGCCACAGAGGGTTCGCCCCGTCAGAGTTGTCGTCCTTGTCGGTCATCATACGTAGGACGAACGTTGTGCGGCCGCCAGTTTGTATGTTTATGTTTTTGCGGAGACATACTGGACAATAAACGCTCGACCCTGGGGTCGCACTGATGACAGACTGGTCATAATAACATGGTACAAGACCTATAGGTTATGTTTATTACTATAAGAGTTCCTTCCCATGGTTTCAGGTATTTTTTTTTTCGTGCCAATATGGTTCTGGGGAAGGCTGTATGGAGAAACTGAGGGTTCTCCACTTGCCATTTATGCTGGGCATTGTGCTGGCGATATTGCCGGGGACCATACATGCATTCCGGGAGATTCACATTGGGAGTCACTGGGATCTTAGCCTTATTGCTGGACCATCACGTGACCGGAAGTGACTTTTGACCCGAATGTCACGTGATCAGATGTGACCTTTGACCCGGATGTGACCTTTGACCCGGATGTCACGTGATCGGATGTGACGTCATCGTGAACTCCGCATGATCCGCGACTGGTGGCGCCCCCTGGTGTCAATGTGACAGCAAATACTCTTTATATACTACTATTCATCATTCACTATTCACGGAATAACAATAAATATACAAGCTTAGGATCCCTTGCTGATTTATACTAATTCATCCATCCCCAGGTGCATTTGATTGTTGAAAATGTTTTAAACGCAGAAATCCCTTGAAATTTTATGATCAAATATGCTAAAAAATATTCCGTCAGTCTGCGAAACCTTGCTTTCTTGCCATGCGCATGAGTCTAATTCTAAACAGCTTATTTTGTCAAATTTTAGTGTGTTACAAGAGAGATGTTCTATCATAGCCAAAATATGATGCCGTTAATCAAAATCAGTCCAGTATTTCTATGGCAACGGTGATATATTCTGCATTACCCCGAAGTTTTGTTTTGGTTAACGTAATCCAGTTCTTTGATGGATGTCCGTCTTGTAAAATGACAAAGGACCTTGTATCTTTAGATGGGTAAATGGCCACAGGTCAGGTGCAACACAGAATTACCAAAATAAAATACTTCCACTGCAAGAAATTGTTCAATTGGCATGAAGTACAATATTATATTGTATACTCAGAAAAATTTCAAGGCACTGAGTCTCATGATTCTCGAGTAACAGGGCCGTGAGGTAGTGCATTTGTGCAAAATAGTTGATTTTGAGGTGAAAACGAATCATATTGCTCTCTGTAAACGAGAACCAGAACCAGATTTGGTCTACGACTACGTATTGGAACAGCGAGTATGCTGTATCAAGCTGGTTCTGGTTATCGTTTATCTTCATGTGTTTATAAAAAGGAATTTTCGCCTTAAAATTGGCGATTTTCCACGAATGCACTACTTCACGGCCCTGCTATTCGAGAATGATGAGACTCGGTGCCTTGAAACTTTTCTGAGTATACAACATAATATTTTACTTCATGCCAACTGAACAATTTCTTGTATACGTAATATTTTATTTTTGGCACTTCTATTGCACCTGTTCGGGGGCCATTTACGCATCTAAACATACGTGGTCCTTTGACAAATAGGCTGTTTAGCATATTTTGCCGGCTTATTATAAAAGTCATATGCATGTCATGAAGCCAAGTTTTCGCAGAATGACAGAATAGTATGTATGTAGCCTATTAGTGCACCTAAATTTGAATGATTCCAGCGTACAGACAATTTTCAACAAACAAATGCACCCGCAATGGAACGCAATCGTGCAATTGGCAGAGGGAAGCGATCAACAGTTGCTGTTGCATTATGTTGTATATATATGGTTAATACGTGTCAAAAACTCTCACGAAGTCCTGGTGGCAACTCTCCGATTCACACATCCAATGACACTATGGGATTTCGTTACCTTCCGTTCACCGTAAATCACCCGATATATCCCACAAATCCGAGCTCAATGATCTTTTATTTTAATCGAGAATGAATGAACTTAGTATATCCCTCAAAACTCTCAACAACAGCTAAAATTTCCTTAACTGGCGGAAAAACTCAACTTTACACTTGAGTTTCATACTACATACACAAAGGATTTGAGTATTTTCCTTCATGTATCTTTTAACATGCGAGTTTATCATTTTTGCCAGAAATTGGCACGATGAAGGGCCCATTTTGTGGTTAATTTCAATCAGTAATACATGCAATAGTCCGGATTTCCTATAACTCTAATTTCTGACAGATTCCGTTTGTGATTAACCCAATATCGACAAGATCCGTTTCATGCTGGCCTATTACAGTGTTTAACAACTGAGCTTTCATTTCATTTGTTTCAAGGAAACCACAACTGACCCACTTTTCCCGTTTGTGATGAGGTAGATTTTAAAAGCGCTAAAACATGCGAAAAATTTAACGGATCTAATTAAAATTGGGTTGACAATGAAGAGAAATTATTCTTTAACAAATTTATATGAGTTAAGGGTTGTATAGCGGAGGAATAGGATTTTAAAATATTTTTACTGGTATGAGTTCGCGCAACCCCGTGGTCGCGCAAAAATTCGCTTTTTTGTGGGGAGAGAACTCTCCGACCTCAGGCAGACAATCAGTCAGAAATTATCTGTCGTGTGGCTGGATGGCTAGAGTGAGCTCGGGCTATACATTCGGCAAACAAACGAAGAGAAGTTGAATGTCGACCGTGTTAATTTTTTCCAAGTTCGCACTCTAAGGTTTCGTCTATTCGACAGGGAATTTCGTCACCAACTGTCGTAAAATCTTCAACCCAACTCATTTATAGGTATATATTTTCTGAAAGCGCATGATTAAACCAGACAAAGCAATGATATGTAATAGAAAATTGAATCTCGAACATTCTCCTCCAAGCTTCCCAGAAAACCCCTTGAAAAGTCCAAAAATGGTCAAACTCGACCCAATTTCCAGAAAATGTTATGAGTGATTTCATCTTCCATCCCGTGTTCCCAGATCCGGTGCCAACTTGAAAAGGCAAAAAAAGTGGGGTCGACCTGTCCGGTTTTTTCCCAGTCGTGAATCAGTCATGATTTTAACATGATATCATTGACTATATGAACATACGATACGCGTCGGAAAAGAATTGTTGTGAGCCATTCAAAGCCTGTTTCTTCTCATTCACCAAACGCTATATAGACGATCTTCTCGCTGTGGATATTCGCTATATAAATGACGCATTGAAGGATATATATCCTCCTTCAATGGATCTGAAGGAAACTAGAGAGAACCCTACAGGCACATCGTATTTAGACCTATATCTCTATAAAAATGAAGCGGGCCTTCTCTCTCCTCGACTGTATGACAAAAGAGATGATTACAATTTCGACATCGTAAACTATCCCTTTCTGGACAGTAATATTCCAGTGGGACCTGCATATGGCGTATACATTTCATGCCTAGTAGCATTTGCTAGATCCTGTGTTAAATGTGACGATTCTAATCAACGTCACAAAACATTTATAGCCGAAACTTATAAAACAGGGCTACACCACCAAGCGCCTCCACTCAAAGTTTCTCAAATTTGGCGATATATATCGCATGCTGATAGCAAAATACGAGCGTAGTGTGCAAGATCTATGGCGTTACGTTTCGTAACTTGTGTCTAATTCCGCTTAACCCGGGGCTAGGGGCCGTATGAACCCATGTACTTCAAGATCCTCATGGTACTCATATGAACAGTCACAATCAAAGCGTGACTGAGATACATCATTCTTTAGATGACGACTTACAACGAATATTATGGATTAAGAATACTGATCAGCGATACGGATTTGATATTTTTGGAACATCATGATGTCTTGCCGGCATCATTGAAAACTGTTGACCGCTTCTCTCTTGCAGGAAACAAGCCTATATTTATGTATACTATGACTGTCTTTTTGAATTTGGTGATAATACTGGAATAGGTCTTTTGATTATGGACGCGGATATTCTCTAATGGACGACGGCTGAATTATGAATGACGGACCAAACGCTTGTAATCCTTAAAACATTTCATAACCCACGACGTTTTCCAACAACCCATCGGGTCGCTCACTGTCATCGTATAGGGATGATCTACTCTTGTCTGAGACGTATGTGTTTTGGTACATCTTCTTCGCGCATACGTTGGTCTTGTACCATATCTGGACTCCGGTTTATGGCTTTGCATTCGTCTACGTTTAATTTTTATGTATAGAAAGCAAATCTCAGCGTAGATTAAAGAGGCTGGACAATAACTTAGAACAGAAGTGACATGCGTGGGCCATGGCTCTCGTCTCCTCTGACATCCGTCGTAAAATGAAGGCTCACCGCTGTATGTCCTACTTATATTTAAGAGCTCGGAGCTCCATGAACTCTGCGTGAGGTAAATCTGTGGCACATGGTGTACACGAGAGATTTCATGTGCGAAGACCCATATTTTTAGTGAGAGCTTGTTAAAACTTTGTCCCCATACATTACTAAACACACTTCTTTAAGCTCTTTACACTGTGAATTGAAAAAAAGTCTGTCCGTTTTCGATTTTCGGATGGTGTTGCCGACTGCCTCCTCGAATGCCGTCTATCAATTTCCGACCTGATCTGTTCGCCGGGGCTATAAGCTGAATATTCATGGGTTTAACGTTCTTATCAGAAATTTGGATGGTGTTGCCGACTGCCTCCTTGAATGCCGTCTATCAATTTCCGACCTGGTCTGTTCGCCGGGGCTATAAGCTGAATATTCATGGGTTTAACGTTCTTATCAGAAACTTGTCTGAAATGGGGGTAAGACAGCTCTCAGAGCTCGAAGCTCCTAGAGCTCTGTGTAGGCTATATTTGTTGGACATGTTGAACTCAAAATGTCGTACGGAAGACCTTCATGCGAGAGTACACATCACGTACAGCCATGTATCCACATGAGATTTTTATTCCAGTGGGACCTGCATATGGCGTATACATATCTCGCTTAGTAACATTGGCTAGATCCTGTGTTAAATGTGATGATTTTAATCAACGTCACAAAACATTGCTGCAGAAACTTATAAAACAGGGCTATTCCACCAAGCGCCTCCACTCAAAGTTTCTCAAATTTGGCGATACATATCGCATGCTGATAGCAAAATACGAACGTAGCGTGCAAGATCTATGGCGCTACGTTTCGTAACTTGTGTCTAATTCCGCTTAACCCGGGCTAGGGGCCGTATGAACCCATGTACTTCAAGATCCTCATGGTACTCATATGAACAGGCACAATCAAAGCGTGGCTGAGATACATCATTCTTTAGATGACGACTTTACAACGAATATTATGGATTAAGAATACTGATCAGCGATACGGATTTGATATTTTTGGAAGATCATGATGTCTTGCCGGCATCATTGAAAACTGTTGACCGCTTCTCTCTTGCAGGAAACAAGCCTATGTTTTTGTATACAATGATTGTCTTTTTGAATTTGGTGCTAATACTGTTATATGGAATATGGAATAGGTCTTTGGATTATGGACGCGGTTATTCTCTAATGGACGACGGCTGGATTATGAATGACGGACTAGACGCTTGTAATTCAGTACTACAATACCTCATCAGGACCGTATTGACCGTCTTAGTTCATAAATAGTATCAGTTTTCAAGAAAACTGATCGCCGATATAATAATGACAGAAGCCAAGAACCATTCTTTAGCTCTACTACATACAAGGGATATCATTCATGGGATATTTTTTATAGAGTTGCTTGATTTTCTCATTAATAACATCTATGTGAAATTTGGCAACATAATATATCAGCAGCATATAGGTATTTCTATAGGTACTACTTGTGCCCCTCTTTGGCTAAGCTAGGTTTGTTCTCTTATGAATACGACCATATGCAGACGCTTAAAAAAACGACCATTTCAAAGCCCGTTCTTTCTGAGTAGACCGAAGATGGCTAGAAAACTTTTTGATGGCATCGTGTGTTAAAAGCTGTCATCTAGGCTTAAACAACTCTACGTGGAGTGCGGATTAAGTTGTGACCGGATGACATTCTCACTTTCAAGCTTTAAGGTCATTTTTGAGGTCATAAAGGTCATTATAGGTCAATTAAGGATAAAGCATCTATTTTTTGCAATAGCTTTCGTAGAGGAAGAGTAATTGCAACTGATTTTTTTTAACTTGCTTCTTTTTATTCTGGTCTTATTTGAAGGTGATTTGCATATTCACAGATGCAATGGATTATGGGAAAATTTAATCCTACCAGATATTGGGTGTGTGTGTGTGGTGTGGGGGGGGTTATGGCCCCCGTACCAAACTTTCCGCCCTCTCTTCCGAACGGCAAAAAAATGAGAGCTGACACTTCACGACTTTGTAGTTTATAATATTAGGGTCATTTTGAGCCTTTTTGCATAACCCCGTACAAAAAAAAATCATGGCCAAATTCGAAATGTCGGCAATGTGGGGTATCAGAAAAAACGATGATTTCGTCATTTTCTTCGAAGTTCCTGGGGGTTTTTTGCGAGCAAAAGTGGACAAAAACTATTTTATTTCACAGTCTACTAATTTATCATGCAGGTTTTTGAAGAAACCACATGAATGAAAAAGTCAGACCGAAAAATCTGTAATAACTCGACAAAGCAGGTTCTTAGGAGACTGGAATATATGGGTTTATTCCACACATGAAGATCACCAGTTTACAAGCATCTTTACTGCCATGAAGTGTCTCGCTCCAGACTATTACATACGTAGTGCCGGCTATCCAGTCGAATTACATAATTATAATGTAGTTCCCAGTCGACATAAAATATAGTGCATAACATTGGAGGGTTCTCACATTCCTCCCCCCTTTAAGTAAATATCTCCTGACATTTGACATTAATAAATTTTTGTTTTAAGGAGAACATGAACACTAACATACCAAGATAAAATTTAATTAACTCAGAATCCCTCCCCCCCCTTTAATGACAGGAAGGCATGTGGCATATACATCGCAACGCCCAACAAAATTTTGTCAGCACCGTATCAACCAAGACATCAGCAGCGCAAGACCGTATAAATCACACTAGTGGCAATCAGACGGATCAAATCTAACAACAGGTTTCGGCGTTCGACCGGAACGTCGTGGAGGGGCTGAGCCTTGGGGAAGTGGTATAGGAGCTGTTTGCCTGTCATGCAGATCAGATTGTGAGGGATGACGTGGTATGACACTAAGATCAGTTGGGGTTGTCAGTCGTTCGTTAGCTGTGTTGGATGGAAATGGAAACTGTCCGCTCCATGCTAAAGCATCTTCGTGATCATCACCCGAGTAAGAGGTCTCCATGGGTGAGTCATCCAACAACTGAGTGGAGCTCGGGCACGAATTATCCGTCAGGGGACATTCATCTGATTGACTCTGTAGGTAGTCATAAGCACGTTTGAGATTCTGGAAGTTAGCCGTCGTAGTGTGTCCTGTGGATGGACACGTGATCTGTAGTGCATGGGCCCAATGTCTTGATAACTTCATATGGCCCATGCCATCGGTCGGCAAACTTTTTGCTCTCCCCTGTGTTGAATACATGTCGTTTAAGGTAAACTTTGTCACCGCAGTGATAAGGTTGTCCACGTGCCTTCTGGTCATGGTAATGTTTCATCTTCTCGGCTGCTTTGCTCAGATGCAAACGAGTCTGTTCGAATGCGGCAGTCAATCGGTCATTCAACTGGCGGGCATACTCGTCCAACGTTTGAGTGGATGCTGAACGAGGGAAAACCATATCAATTGGTTTCCGTGGCAGCCGTCCGAAGACGAGGAATGCTGGGGCATATTTTGTTGCAGCATGCTGGGCGGTGTTGAGAGCCATACAAACCATGGGCAAGTATCGGTCCCATTCTCTAATGCATCCTTTTGCACACTCCTTAGTGACAATACAGAGCGACTCTGCAAGGACCTTGTTCTCCCGCTCGACTTGACCATTGCAACTTGGTGTGTAGGGTGCTGTTTGAGTCTTCTTCACTTTCAAGAGAATGCAAAGCGAACTAATGAGCCGAGAAGTGAAGTTTGCACCCTTGTCAGTATGGATCACTTCTGGTACCCCGAAGTGCGGTATGTAACGCTCAACAAGCACATCAGCCACACCTGTAGCTTCCATGTTAGGAAGAGCAAAGGCTTCAACATATTTGGTAAATTTACACTGTATCACGAGGATGTACTGTTTGTTGCGGTACGATTTGGGCAGCGGTCCCTGAAAATCCATCGATATGAATTGGAATGGGCGGTCTGCCAGAATGGGATTCAATGGCGCCTTCATTTTGGGAGTTGGTGACTTCCTAAGTGCACATGCCTGGCAACTTTTGCAGTATTGCTTCACTGACTTTCGCCAGCCTGGCCAATAGAATCGGTGTCGGACACTTGCCAGTGTCTTGTCTTCTCCCAAATGTCCAGAGGTGGGGTTGTTGTGGGCCAAACGTAATATCTCACTTACCAAACCACTAGGAACTGTCAACAGCCAGGGTTTATCAGAAAAAGAAAAGTCGGTGTCCTTCTTGTACAAGATTCCGTCCTGAACTCGAAGGGTGTGGACACACTTCCAGTAATGCTTAAGGTCAGGACGAGAGGATGGAAGTGAATGTTCAGGAGGTCTACGGCCTGTCAATACCCATGAAATGACTGTTTGGGTTACATCATCCTCTTGCTGAGCGATTTCGATAACGGTAGGACTTGCAGGTGCTGCTACTGGACACACCACGTACTCAGCAAAATCAACCGAACGATCTGACACAGACTCATCAGAGAATGAATTGGTTTGAGCATAGTTACCAACAGATGCTACACGGCAAGGGCCCTCTTGGCCACTTGGGATACGGGATAAACCATCTGCATTCCCGTTGGATTTTCCTTTCCGGTACTGCACTTCGTATGTGAACTCTTCCATCTCAAGACTCCAACGTGTAAGCCTCGATGTAAGGTTTTTCTGTTTACGCAAGTACACCAAGGGTTTGTGGTCCGTGAGCAACAGGAATGATGTACCATACACGTATGGTCGGAACACTTTACAAGCCCACACAATAGCCAGACATTCTCGCTGAATTGTGGGATAATTTCGTTCTGCCGAATTGAGGGCTCTCGATGCATATGCAATCACTCTCTCTGTGCCTCCTTGGATCTGTGTTAATACGGCTCCAACAGCTTCCAAACTGGCATCAGTGTGAAGCTGAAATTGTTCAAAAAAGTCCGGGAATGCAAGAATTGGTTCGGACGTAAGCGCAGTCTTCAGTTGAAGGAAGGCTGCCTCATAATCACATGTCCAGATGTATGAAGCATTCTTCTCAGTGAGTTTAGTCAAGGGTTTGCAAATCTTTGCGAAATCCCGAATAAAACGTCTATAGAACCCGGCTAGCCCTAAGAAGCTCCGGAGATGCCGGACATTGCGAGGGGTTGGGTAATCACGAACTGCCTTCGTTTTCAGTGGATCGGGGCAGATGCCTTGCCTGGAAATGACATGCCCCAGATAAACCACCTGTTTCTGTGCAAAATGACATTTGCACGGTTTCAGTTTGAGATTTGCCTGTCGAAGGCGTTTGAAAACCTTTTCTAGGCGATCCAGGTGTTCTTCAAGGTGCGAGCATAGACGATAATATCGTCTAAATAGAGAAGACAAATCTGCCACTGCAGACCAGAAAGTACTAGCTCCATCAGCCGCATGAAGCTTGCGGGCGAATTTGGGAGCCCGAATGGCATTTTCCTGAAGTGATAGAGGCCACCAAGAGGTGCAGCAAAGGCAGTTTTAACCTTAGACGTCGGGTCTAGCTCAATTTGCCAGTACCCACTGGCCAAGTCCAGGGTGGAAAAGAATTTGGCACCAGATAGGGAGTCTAGAGTTTGATCAATGCGTGGAAGCGGATAACTGTCCCGACGTGTTACTGCATTTAATTTGCGAAAATCAATACAGAATCTCATTTGTCCATCTTGCTTCCGGACAAGAACGATGGGGAATCTCCAAGAACTGGTACTGGGTTCAATGACACCTTTTTCACACATTTCATCAATTTGCTGTCGGACTTCATCCAGCATAGCATGAGGAAACCTACGTATAGGCTCCTTTATGGGCAAAGCACTTTCAGTATTAATGGTGTGGTGGATCAGGTTCTTGCAACCGAGCGAGTTGTTGGTAGTTGCGAAAATATACGGGAAGCTGCCAAGCAGATCTTGTAAACGCCGTTTTTGGTCCATCGTCAAATCAGAAGAGGACAAATCTGGACGCTGGACAGGATGTGTTGCATCAGATGTTTCTCTCTCAACACTCATGACATGGTCCGAAGATATCGTAGGGGAGTCTGATGGCGGTAGGTCACAGGTCATCCAAGGTTGCATGTGTAAGGCCTTCTCGACCCAAGCCACTTGGATACCTTTATCCAAAGTAACCGGTGCCTCTCCAACATTCAAGAGCATAGCCATAGCTGTACCTCCGCGAACTCTCGTGAATGTGTGTCCGATCAGAACATCATGTCTCTCCGAGACACCACAGTGGGGCTCCAACATAGCATCATAGCAAAGCTTCCTGGCCGAATTATCCACCGAAACAGGTGTAACGACTTGCTCACCAGGCCCGATTTGAATGTCATGACGTAACGAGACACGACAAACTGAAGGGGCGCGTGTATCGGAAACGATAGGAATGATAGTAGAGGTGCTGTCTTGTAAAACCTCTACTGTACGTTGTCCATAGTCGACTCTGATGTTGAATGCCTCTATGAAGTCAACCCCCAGAATACATTTACCAGATAAATTCTTCACCACATACACTGGATGCATACCAGAAGCCGGACCGAGTGAAAACTCGATCAGAGTAGCACCCACGGCAGAGAATTTTGTGTTATTTGCAGCAATGAAGGATACTTCAACTGGCTTCAGCTCCCATTTACGAGAAGAAGGGAGCATCTTGTAAAAGGCCTCATCAAGAAGAGAGATGTCGGCTCCACCATCCAGCAGTACCACTGTTTCACCGTATAGGCCCTCTTTTTATCGGGACAGCTCCTGGCGTAGTGATCCAATTGGTGACATATATAACATCCTCCAAATCGGACAGATTTCCGGTCTTCAGGAGAGTGAGAATTCCTCAGACTACGATGGGGGCTATATGTCGGGCTCTCTGTGTATCTCCGTCTGTGGTCTCTATCGTCACGATGAGGACTCTGTCCACCTTGTTGAAATTTATTGTCATATCGGTATTCTTTGTCGTACATATAATTAGACGGACTCTGGCGTCGCTGTCGATACTCACCTTCTCTACGGAATGGATATTCACGCCTATAATATGGAGATGGCGAACGATTTCGTCTATCAGAATCTCTGTATTTCGGGAAGTCCATGCGGGAATATTCATTTCTGGAATACCGATAGCTCTCTGGGGAACTCTGATAAGATCGGCTGAGTGGTTCACGATTACCAGATTCACGTCTTCGATATGGGGAGTCCGGTCTCCCATACATTTCTGGAACCCTTGTATCCCTCCATCTGGGTGATGCTGATCGTCTTGTGCGACTCCTGGAATCATGTGCACTTCGATCATTAGAGAAGTCCGCATATCTGTCAGTGGGTCCAGGGGAAGTTCCCCGCTGATTATGTCTATAGTCTCTATCCTGTGGCTTGAAGTCTCTATATTCATGATATTTGTCACGTTTATCTGTAGGCGGGTCAGACTGGTCTCTGATGATGGACACAGTCTTGTCTTTGGCAGAGTCATCTGTCAATTTGTCAATCGCCTCTCTCGTCCGTGCCATGTCTACTAAGGTGTCCAGCGATATAGTTTGTTGATCTAAGTGTTGGGTGTGAAGCTGCTGGTAGATATATTGCCGGACTACCAGACCCAGTGTGTTCAAAAACTTGTCTTTCACCACTAACTCTAATTGTTCCTGTGACATGGTGCTGTAGTGCTCAGAAGCCAAAATGTGCAAGCGCGCCGCATATGCAACAAAGCTTTCCTCTGCCCTCTTAGTAGCTTCATTAAACAAAATGGAGCTAGAGTGCTTTTGAAGAGGCCCCCCCAAAACTGGGTTTTAACATGTTTACAATACTGGAATAATCTGTTTGTTTCACTAAGGGTTTGCCACTTAAGTCTGGCATAACCATCTAACAGTAGTGACAAAACCTTCCCCTTGCAGTTTTCACATAGCGGATTATCTAAGGCCCTCTCAACCTTCTCTAAAAATAATTTGACAGTTTCATCATCAGAGTTTTCTCCCTTAAAAGTTCCAGTAAAATCTTGACCTTGCTGTACACATACATGTGGTCATTTTGAATACGCTGGTTATGCTGTGGTTGTTCAGCATTAATTCTGGAACCATCTGCTGGCTGCTGCCTGTGAGTAATATCCCTTATTTGGTTTCTCATTTCTGTGTATTCACGGTCAAACTCGGTTTTAGCTTCAGCTACAGCAGCAGATATGGCGGCTTTCTTGCCATCTTCCACCTTTTTAACTAACTTTTGGAATTGCTGTCTCAGCTGTTCTACCTCTTCTTGGCTGACCATGTTGACTAACAGTTAATTCAAGTTCAAACAGCCAAATGATCTAGTCAATAAAACTCTCTAATTCTGGTACAGTTCATTCAAATCACGTCCAAATCTCTGGAACTATCAAATTAAATCAATTAATGAAGCATCAACTGGAAATCTATCAACAGTTAAAATGGATGCACAAATTATATCTGTTTCAATCAATTAGATCAGTGTAATGCAATATGTAGTGTGTGAATCAATGCACAGTGAAATCTTAATTTGATGAGCACAAATGGAATTAATTAATAATTAATGAAAATAATATCAAATATGGTGTATGCATTAATTCATATATCACTCCTGGTAATGTTTTGAAAATTAAACGGGTTTAGATGGAATTGAATGGACAATAATACATTCAAAAATGGCAATGAGCTAGTGGCCTTGCACTAATCAATGCAATAATGAAGTGACACAAAATAATCAATGCAATATTGATGAAGTGACACAAAATAATCAATGCAATCAGTGCAGTAAACTAATCTATAGCAGGCCTCTAATCAACATCAACGCTATCACTGCACCCTTACTAGTGAAATAGTAACAGTTACTATGGGTTCATAGTAGTCAGTTTCTTTTTTTTCTGTTTTATTTTTTTTTTTCTTCTTTTGATTTTCCTGAGTTATGGGTGTTGTTGTATTCTAAATTCCGGTCGTTTCCACCGTAACAACGTTCCTTCAGAATACGAATACACTCTCTCAGATGCTGATCAGTGTATCTTCTACTTCACACTTTATTCTCTCCCTTGTATGAATTAAGAATAATATTCGAAGAATCTTCCTGATAACTTGTGGAATTATTCAGAATTTAGTTCATCCATCCTGAAGCAACACGAACAGAAAATCTGGCACAGTTAATTCATCTGCATGTGCAGACAGTTTTACAATTCAGGAATGCAACGTACCGGTATATGTACAATTGTCAATCAACACACTTCCGTAATTTTCTAGAACACAATTTAAACGTCACAGCTAATTTTGACTGCAATAGTTAGTTTCTCTTCGACGTTGTAGTGACAGTACAGTTAATTCTGGATAATCAGTTGATTGGAATTAAATTTAGAACGATCAAATATCCATTTTATTGAGCATTGTTCTTTCGCGAAACTGAGAAGTGCCGTCCGTCAACAGCAGTCGGCGAGCACATGGCAGTCACGTGACAAACACACCCCTTTTGTCAGCTGGAACAGCTGTTCAATGCTTCTTCAATGAGCGATAAAATCACACATTTCATTCATGTCTGTTCATTGTTTCTCGTGGACAAATAATTCAAAATGTGGTACGATACCTGACATTCAATGTTCACACGTTCCATAGAAGAATCCGTGTTTTATCTCTTCGATTTCAGACAGTAGTACTTGGCGGCCCTAGAAGGGATTTTCAGCTTGTTCACTTGAAGCAACAAAACTGGGTCATGCAGGTTTTGGCGCGAGTTTCCTCCGTACTTCGGCACAATCTTCATCAGTAAACACACTTGCCTGAAAGTCCTCGCTGCTGTTTTCCAGTCAATTACCCTGCTCGCAGCGCCAATGTAATAACTCGACAAAACAGGTTCTTAGGAGACTGGAATATATGGGTTTATTCCACACATGAAGATCACCAGTTTACAAGCATCTTTACTGCCATGAAGTGTTTCGCTCCAGACTATTACATAAGTAGTGCCGGCTATCCAGCCGAATTACATAATCATAATGTAGTTCCCAGTCGACATAAAATATAGTGCATAACATTGGAGGGTTCTCACACCCTGCACACAGACAATGATGCCGTAAGCTGGATGAAGAAACCCTCGGGCCAGACTGTTCTGGTTTACAGGAACTTGGAGGTCATCCACAGAGCCAGACGACGATGGCACAAAGAGAGCACAGTGGAAAGATATTTATTATCTGGATTAAAAACCATCTGGCGTGAATGGGATAAGCTGGAATTAAAGTTCGGTTTGAGGAGGCAAATCTTTCAGACAACTATGATTGTTCCTTAGGCACTACAGGCGGATGTCCCCAAGTGTTATCATGACATCTTCCGCTGACCATCTGGAATCAGAGAATATTTTGATGAAGGATGATGTCGGGGCGTTTTCGTCGAAGATGTGATTTGTGTACGGTGAGGACAACATGGACAAAATAAAGATCCCATGAAAGTTTAGCTTTTGGGACAACCCATGGAAAGAGAAGAGGAACCGGTACATCTCGGTCATTTGCAAGTGCTTTACGAAAAACACAGAGGCAGTACCACTGTCCAGCCAAGAGGCTACTACAGTAAACGAAGCGTCGGTGGATGAGTTTGTTCGTCGAATCGTAACTCCACCGCAGTTGCATTCAGACCAAGCGACAAAGTTAGAATCACCGAACTTATAACATGATGATCTGATGTGGAATAAACTAATTTTGAGACTGTAAATTATTACATGGCTACGCACTACAGAACTAGTTTTATATAGTGGTCACGACATCCGTTCCTTTTTTCTAAACAGGCCGATGCTTGTTGTGGGAAATTCCAGCATGTCATCGCTCTGTGTGTAGGATAGGGGGCGGGTGTCTGTGCAGGTCAAGGATAATTTCAGTGAGGAGAAGCTGGTGAACAGAAGGGACTAGTGAAATGAGGGTTACAAACAATGAGCGCCGGGATACAGTTTCGCCCTATAGTAGTGTGGGGAGGGAGTAGGCCTGCCCGTGCGCAGGGGGACTAGACACATGAGGATTCAAAGAGGCACTTGGACTCGCCCTAGAGTTGTGTGGGGAGGGAAATAGGGCTGCGAATGCGCAAGCGGAAGTGGAACGCTGCACCTAAGACACTGCATGAGGGATTTCACATAATGAGACGCCTGGACCCAGCTTTTCACCCTAGAGTAGTGGAAAGACCGAGGGGATTAGGGATGCACATCGGCAACCGGAAGTGAGACGTTGTACCGGGAACTAGAAGGACTAGAGACATGGAGATTTCACCCAAACAAGACGCCTGGACACATGCATGCATTGTAAGGTGTGCCACGGCGAACGGTGGTGCCATCTATTCGCAGAGGAAAGGAAATCTGAAGGGTAGGCCTACATGCAAAACCATGTACACGTCGACTTCGAACTTTGAAGGGTGGAAGCGTATATAGACCTAATCGGTGTCCTCTTAACGCCGACACTGTCCTATTGCCTGTGGTGGTGCCAACTAACCCGTGACTTTGTCGTCATCAGTAATGGAGAAAGCGCAAATTCGCCCGGATGCGCACTCCGGACATGCCTACCCTTATGGGGTCGCTTATTCGCTTGTCCCTAGGGATGGGCACGCGGGGGTGAATGAGCTCTCGTTGTGTACAGTGTCTTGACCGCTGTAGGTCCATGGATACACGCATACACAATGGGGGAATAGTATAGGAAGAGCAGTTTCTAATGACGCAGTGGTGTATTTGGAGAGATGTGCGTCATATCGGTTCTAAATGTGGCGTGCAGTGTGGCGTATTGATGCGCTCGCTGGGAAGAAGATTGAGGTTATAGGCACAGGCACACCCAGGGAGTAGTAGAGACGACATTTTCGGTGTGGGTGGACGTCCCTCGGTCTGGTCGTATCCATGTATATTCTTCTGGTACCACATCATATTGTAGAAAAAGTCCACTAAATGTGCGTCTTCACTCAAGGCAATGATAAGCCATGTTGAAGGACTGAAAGTCGACTGTGCTTACTGATAGGTTTGCCTTATGAACATAACTGAGTAACGCTCACTAATGCTAACACTTCAACGCCCTAGTAAGATATCCCTGAAGGTCTGATGGGTCTAAAAGATCACGTGATATCCCATGGAACTGACGCTTACGCATCGTCAAAAAAACTCGCCTAATTAACATCCTATCCTACATCTTCTCTAGCCAAGTCGACGTACATCACGTAGAGAGCTTTGCGATGTAGTTGACTTGGCTGGCCTATCCTAAAGCCTTAACATCATATCTTAATGCCCTAACGCCCTACCGTGACGCTTAATCTGAAATAGATTGTTAGCGAAAAGAGGAGTTATGTTAAGCGAATAAATGGCGGAATAGTCGATTACTCGGACAATTATCGTAATTCTTTATATATATATAAAAAAAAAACTCGCGTCGTATCAATGACTGTGGGTTATAGGATCTTTGTTTCAATAACTTGTCGGTACGGTAAATTAATCAAATCAAAACAATAAGGAAATTTAGCATAAGTTGTTGCACAGTTGAAATCTGCAAGAGAACTGATACCCGATACCTTTTAATATGTTTCAAGTGAGTTTTCATACATCTGATTGTCATCTGTCCAAATATGGCTGACAATTCTTTACAAATAAATACCATGTGATCAAGCATGGGAATTTAATTCCCAGTTTTCTTCACATAGCCCGTTGGTCCCTGTATGTTTTGACAATGCTATGAGGGTATGCAAATAACAGTAACAGCCGGCTCTATAAAAGAACAAAGAATGATCTCCGCCGGTCGAGCTCATGAAGACAAAGGAACGGCTGCATGGCTCTGGAACAAAGATGATAGGTGTGGTATACAAATGTTGGTCCATTTTCCCAATCTCATGTCTCATGCACCTGTAGTCGTAGTCGTACGAGGGAACAGTTTTCATTCAAGCTTCCAGATGAGGTGTCTCTGAACCACCCGCTCCATAAGTCTCTCTTAGTTACTCACTCTCAAGGGTGATATCATCTTCACAAGTCCAGGTAAATCCTAAATCCTCGCAGAGGGATACAACAGATCGATCGATACACTGGCTCGCGAGGATGGGGCGATATTGGCGTATAAGATTTTTTGAAATGATAATTTTTCATGTTTCCAGGTTAAATGCAACGGGATTTTCCCCAAGCTCCAAAAACAAAATTTGCAGAAGAGTTATAATTGTTCGAGGTAGCTGGATCTCTCTATCATGACTCAAAACTCCATTTATTCTGGATCAATGAGATCTGTGATTTTACTAAAACACAGTATCCATGCCTTTCTTTCATGCGGTCGTTGGGATAATCAGACTGGTCAGTGGAATCATCAAGAAAACTTTTTTTTTGTCGAAATAATAGCTCCATTGCACGGAAGCGTCTAGGGGCCATGACGAGAAACATTTTTTTCGAAATGTCGAGACATTACATGTAAGTCGAAATTTCGAGATACTAAGTAAAAATTTCGAGATACTAAATCGAAATTACGAGTTAAGTCGATATTTCAAGTTAGTAAGTCGAAATTTCGACTTTCGTTCTTCACATTTCAAAAAAAAATTATATATATATATCATCATGGACCCCATGTTCAGCAATGTTGTTTTTGCCTGAGCTTCCACAGGCGCTTGTTGTTGGTCAGTTATTAAAGCCCGGTCAATACTTGGGTGAGTGACCGGGTGCTGTACTGGCTGGGCTGATCAGTGTCCAGGGTAATAGGAACTGTGAGCACTTTCGTGTTCTGGCACATGTAGGCACCGTCGTGATATGACTGATACAAGGTTGAAAACGACGTTAACTAAACCCTACTACTGACGCACTCGCTCAATAACTGACCAACTACAAGCGCCTGTGCGAGCACACTCCAGCCTTCAGCCAAACGACGGGTCATATCGGACAGATTCAGCGAAACAATCCATCGCATATTAACTCTTTACCCCATAGACTTGTGGAGAATTTTCTCTCTCTGACCCATAACAGATTTGTAATGGCGTAGGTCTTTAACCCATGGACTGATTTCAATTTTCATACGTTTCCAGCGATGTAAAATATCCCGTTTTATGTCCTATGTCATGTGGAAAAATATTTACCAATGGTCTCCCACAGGCCCATTCTACGTAATTTGTTCACGTTTTATATCAATATCAGCAACGTTTAATCTAAAAATAAGTAATCTTGCGAGAAAATGTGTTGTGTCTGCTTTCCGTCTGTTGGAAATCACGAAAAAAGCGAAGAAATTGTCGCATTTTAGCTACGTTTTGCAGCGTTCTGTTGTTGTTGTTCGGCTGTAATTCCTGTGTTGTCGTATACCATTGTAAAGCTTATTTTTCGTACATTCGGGATTTCGCAGTTACATCATGAGATGGCAGGTATAGAACGAGCTATAACTGAAAAAGTCCCATATACTTCCCTAAAGGAGAACGAAGGCTGGTACAAGGTGAAGTAAAACAGCATCACTGATTGGCCCAAAGTTGAGTGACCTTGAGCGACCTTTTCAGAGGCCCGCGTGATTGGAGCAGTCGGTTTATCTGCGCGTGATCGCCATGGCCATGGGTCCACGAAACGCAGCATGGTGAAAGAATGGCGGATAAATTTTAAAACGGGAGATCAACAGGTCCCGGGAAATGTTTATAATAAACTCAGATGGGCAGATTTGACGAGTTAGTCATCAAGGTTAGATACTTTGGTAGTTTATACTCGCGTTACGTGTAATATTTAGGAATTTGGAAGCAGGTTTTACAATTTTTCGAACGTTTCTCTTGAAGCACACGAAACACATTTGGTGTCTAATCGCGCATTTTCCATCGATTATTTCTGTTCCTCTCTCGATTTCATTTTACCCTTACTACAAAACATACCAACAGTCTATATAGTCCGATTTATTTAAATTTTGGCTTTCTGAAAATGTATAGTTTTAATTAGGTTTTACTCAAAATAAACGCAAAAATTGCAAAAGTAATCCATCACATGGGAACAGCGATGACACGCTGAAAGACGGTTCTATGGGGCAGCGTGCGAGGCGCTCAAAGGCGGTTCTATGGGGGAGCGTACAAGGCGCTCAAAGGCGGCCGTATGGGGTAAAGAGTTAACCGTCAAAAAAAAAAACCAACAAAAAAATATTATCCGTCAAGAAGGATGAAGATTTTAATCTCGGACCAATAGAATCCGACGGTCAATAAGATTTCTTGTTTATCTTCTTTGAATTCTTAATCTATCACATTGTATTATCCGTGGGCGATGGGAAGATTGAGACCGAAACCGTTTGTTGCTGACTGACATCCAGATACAACACGTGGAAATCGAAGAAGGGGTAAATAATGATCAAAGCCACGCCTATCTCATTCTTTTACACCAATCAAACGCCTCAAACGGAAATTGACGAGTAAGGCCGAAGCTGAGGTCGATTTCATTTGATCGATTTCCGGGGAAGCACGTTGTTGGTGTTTTGTGTATATATATGATTGTTAGAAAACCTGTCAGGTGGAATAACAAATCCCCTGCGGTACTATGAAAGAGAGGGATGAGCTCTGATGTGTGACGACTTTGCCGACACGTTGAACTATAGCATTATGGCACGACGGAGACACGGGCATGGCAAAGAGTCCAACGAAACGGGTAAGTCTTATCGTACAACAACAACAACGTCAGCGATCTCTCTTCCCAGTTACTGTTGGGGGGGGGGGGTGGTACGGGAGGTCTGTCAGAAATTATTCGAGGTGTAGCTGAAGGGTTGGAGGAAGTTCGGACTGCTCCCCGCCCCCCGCCCTATGGAACTACAGTGTCACATTACCCCTTGAACTTCTCAACTTTTACAGGTTACATTGTAGGTTGAATACCTCATACCACTGCCGTGGGATAGGCCTAAATATCTCAATTGGGGTAAAATATCCCACTTTGGATATTTTTTTCATACTTCCATATTCTCAACAGTGGTGAATAATGGGAGGTATAGTGCAACAGCAACACTAACCCAGAAACTCTGGCTGTGATAGGTGCATAAGGGGGCGTGGCATTCCTATCACAGCCCAGATCGAGGGTGGGTTAAATTTTCGCGATAAAAATTTATGTTGCGACAAGCGGCTTTTCGCTGACGAAAATAACGAAACGGGAGAGAAAAAATATGCCAATTTGATACAGTTTGGCCGACCTGAGCTTCTTTGTCCATGTACCATCTATCATGACTGTTTTGATGCTGACAAAATGTGATCAAATGTGTGAGAAAACATTCGCGCCTTTCCGACATCTTGTGAGAATATGACCTTCGCTATTTTTATGTCGTGACCTTTCTGATCACGTGAATAAACAGACATCGCTATTGGTTTAAAACCAGCGTGGATGACGTGAGTCAAATGGTCAACCCCATTCTGCGCATGTCCCTGTAAACGGTGGAGAAAGAAACACGACGGTTTTGGTGACAAAATCCGTGTTTGATGGGAGATTCCATCTAATTAATGGAGTCATTAGGTGGTTGTCATAGTGCTGGAGATGCCAAATCATATTATTTATTCGATAACATGCTTTTTGTGCCTCTGTCTCAATTCCCCACGCCGTGTGCAGTTAAAGATCTCGAGCGACTGACGTCTTATTTATTTTTTTATTTTTCGATCTGTATTAGTGATTCGGGCTAAGGGGTCAGCAACAACAACCCCTTCCAAAAAATAGACTGCTTAGCTGAAGTTTTCGGGCTACAGCAACACATAATTGCAATATCATGAAGAATATACTTTTGGCGAGAAAAAGTCAGCAAAATTATACACTCGCACTGGCAGTTTTGTGAAGTAGATTAAATATTTGAATTAAAGAAATTTATCATTCTGAAAATTTCAAAGTGATTGATTCATACATGTATGTGTAGTCTGTCTGTTTAATGATAACAATTTGCTGAAAAATGACCAAGATAGTAAGGCCAGATATGTGATCAACTGATCCATGCCCTTCAGGGTTTGAACAGATTTGTGAATTGATGCATAAATATGTGAAAACTATAATTGATATGGCACTATACCTAAATTGGCGTACAGCACTATGCCTCAAATGAGGTACTGTACCCCAACTTAGGTATAGTACCCCATACGAAGTACCGTATTCAACCTAACCTGTTTTACTCACACCCCCTCTGAGCCCCGGTGCTGGGCAGGATTCCCACACATATTCGCTCTGGGGACTTTCTCTATACAGTGTGCAATCAATGTCCCGGCGTCAAGCCATTTCCCAGTTGTAAGATTAGTTATTAGAAAAATATTGCACGGCTAATATTTGCAGAGGCTGTTCATCACAAACAATAAACTAATTTGATTCAGTATTAATTTACCTGTATATATTCTACCCTTGTTTATCAGAAACTATCCAGTTTTAGCTTCATGGGAGACCGAAACTCAGATTGGGTCTACAGAAACTGGCGGTTGTTGTGGAAGGTAATGTACAGGCAGAGGCATTATGAGTAATTCAAAATGGAAATGGTACTATAGCTCCGAGTTTCTGATAAATAAACTAAAGGCAAATTAGACAGGCTTTGACTCAAATATTGCACTTAATTGATGAGGACTCCCCATGAACATATCCTAAAAATAAAAAATTATATTTTTCTTTTGAGGTATATTTTGGGTGCATCTCTATTTAGACTGTGATAAAGGTGCAATATTCCTACAAAGTAGGCTCTCATTTGCAAATTGTCCGGTAATCAGTCAGTCAGTCAGTCAGTCAGTCCATCCTTTCTCCAGCGAAATAAGGAGAACCGTTGACATTAGAACCTTGATTTTTGGCATGAACGGGCATTAGGTGACTGTTACCATCAAGTTCTGAGCTGATCTACTTTTGATGAAAATTTGACCTACCTACATGTAGGTGACCTATAAACCTTGAAATTGGCAAAAACATGTCCTTATGCCTCCTAAGACCATGGAAATGCACTTAATTAGGTCAATGTTAGTGTGGCCTGACCTAATTGGGTCAAGGTTAATGTGACCTACTTTCTGACCCAATTTCTGACCTAATTAGATGACCTACTAGAAACTGTCATGGTACACACTTAAATCATATCAAACCCTACTTCGTAGGTCCTGTGACATTAGTCACACTGCCATGTAATCAAACATGTACCGGTACATGCCTACATATGTGTGTCCTAATGTCGTATGGTATTAGAATGTATTGTTCAAATATTAATAATGTGGAGAGTGTACTGTTACAGTAAAGTTTGATTTCTTGACTTACATTTTATGGTTTTATGTTGTGTATCCTTGCAATAACTGTATCAATCATGCAAATCCCACATCTGCCAACAGATGTCATCTGGGATATGCAGAGTACAATAGCGGAGAGATCAGTTGTAAACCCCTCCCAACATGCCACACCATGTGCGTACAAAGTATTGTAATTTGATTTACTGCTGTTTCGCAAGAGGCTTTATGTTCCACATAGTTGTCTTATTGATTCTCAGAAAATCGTTTTCTTCTCCGCTTTACTCAAATTCGATTATTCTGTCACCTACCGTGCTTGAAGTTTGTAGTCCAAGTGACATGTGCATAAATGTAAATTGAAATAGTATGACATTTGAATAGCGATAGATCTACTATTCGGACAGAGAGTCTCTTTAGTTTCCCGGTGCCCTAAGTGAGGACACATGAATACATGAACATTTATCAACGTACAAAATTAGCAGTGCCCATGTGTATGGCACATGTGCGTTTTTTTTTATACACATACTAGATTTATCCAACAGTTAATCTGATCAAATTCTAGACTATTCTGTAAACACAATTTATGGAATGAGTAAAGTGAGCGATCGGCAATATTTGCCACTGATTACTGCTGATTCAAATGCATTTTACAACAACCTGCCATTTTACAACAACCTGCCAGTGCCGCTATTTTCTCATGAATTCCCACAATTTGTTGATAATTTGTTAATTATCCATGAGATCTAATCTTGATAACATTTAACAAGGATTTGCAACCATTTATTTTAAGTTTATCTCATGTGGGAAAACATGAAAAACCGCATGATTGCCACCAATTTCTGGAAGTATTTGACCTCGCCTTCAGTGGTTGCTGTCAATTACAGAGTTATGCCCCTTGTACCATTCAGGGGAAATAGAAATTATAACCTAGACAAGTTATGAACTACATCTAGCAATAACTCTGAGAAGTTATAAGTAATATATTTGTGGAATGAAATGTCACAAAATAAAAAGGGAAGAGGGAAGAAAACATGATCTTCTAATGCAAACATGGCAAAGTTACTCGCAGAAGATTGGATTGGACCATAAATGTTACATCAACTTTCCATCAGCATAACTTTATAAGATTATATACATGTACTGTCAATTTGCACACAACCCCCCCCTCCCCCCCCCAAAACAAAACGAGTGCAGCTCTTTAAGAACGAGTGCAGCTAGATAGTAATTCCTCTATAATCGAACTTCGTCTTGGCTTTCCAGGAAAAATATATCAAGGGAAAAGGGAATAGTAAGCATCAATATGTAATATTACATGTACATGTATCTAGGTTATAATGTCATGTTTTTATAAGATTTATTAATGTATTACATGCAGTTGAAGGCATGAAAGATGTTAAACATAGTACTGACTATATTAAATGAATTCACAAAGGTAATTCATTGCACTCTGTGACTTCACTACTGGTCAAAATATCATTATTTTGTGAACAGATTCTGATATAATCACTTGTAGACGTTATAATTTTATAACTTCTGTAAGTTGGTCTCCTGACTGAGAATTAAAAAAACCCGGTTGTCTCCCCTTATTTAGGTACACTCTCCATACATGTGTTTTTTTCCTAACTTCAAGCTGTATGTATGTACATACGTACATGTAACAGTACATGTCCTTTGTGGTTAATATTGATTTGTGAGATATACATGCAGGCCTACATGTACATGGAAGTATGAAATTGAGAAAATAACATGCCCCCGAGCACCAGACATGTTTTCCGTAAGTAATTGGTTTATCGTGATAGTCAGTAAGTTCGCTAGATGGTAATCTGTATATTCTGTACATCCGACCTTGCAGGAGACCCATTTCTGGGCAACAGAAATACTAGCCACGAGTTGTCTGATTTTTTTTTTTAGAAATGAAAATTGTTGTCTTCATCTTGATACACATTGCAAATTATAGTATAGTTAGTGATTCACAGTATCAAACAACACCCAGTGTAATGAACTTTGAAACATTTCTGTTAGGGTGGGTGATCTCTAGCTGGCTGAAATATTGTGTTAACCATTGTTGTTTTGAACCAGTCCTGTACTCAGAGGTAGCAAGCAATGCTAGCAGTGTCATGATGTCACACTATTGACTTTGTAATAGATAATGACATCCTCTTATTCCTTTGTACATTTTGGAACAGTCTCCTTCAGCCTTGAAGTTGTCAAAATTTAGCCCAGAGGTTGAAACAGATGGTTCAACTGGGTGTTGTTTGAAAATATTTTGAATGAATACTATAACATTTGCTTGGTACCTGTGACATAAGTTTCAGAACATACCAGTTTTTATTTCCAAAGAAAACAATTGGACGAAACAGCTGGGAGCTGGGATGTGA
>JAVTVY010018410.1:37616-76788 GCA_036873755.1 Hanleya hanleyi
ATCTGAAGGTAGTGGAGCTGGGATGGGAAAGTAGTGGAGCTGGGATGTGAAAGTAGATGAGCTGGGATCTGAAGGTAGTGGAGCTGAGATGTGAAAGTAGAGGAGCTGGGATGTGAAAGTAGAGGAGCTGGGATGTGAAGGTAGAGGAGAGCGGATGTGAAGTAGAGGAGCTGGGATGGGAAAGTAGTGGAGCTGGGATGTGAAAGTAGAGGAGCTGGGACGTGAAGGTAGAGGAGAGCGTATGTGAAGTAGAGGAGCTGGAATGTGAAGTTAGTGGAGCTGGGATGTGAAAGTAGAGGAGCTGAGATGTGAAAGTAGAGGAGCTGGGATCTGAAGGTAGTGGAGCTGGGATGGGAAAGTAGTGGAGCTGGGATGTGAAAGTAGAGGAGCTGGGATCTGAAGGTAGTGGAGCTGGGATGTGAAAGTAGAGGAGCTGGGATGTGAAGTAGAGGAGCTGGAATGTGAAGGTAGTGGAGCTGGGATGTGAAAGTAGAGGGGCTGAGATGTGAAAGTAGAGGAGCTGGGATCTGAAGGTAGTGGAGCTGGGATGGGAAAGTAGTGGAGCTGGGATGTGAAAGTAGAGGAGCTGGGATCTGAAGGTAGTGGAGCTGAGATGTGAAAGTAGAGGAGCTGGGATGTGAAAGTAGAGGAGCTGGGATGTGAAGGTAGAGGAGAGCGGATGTGAAGTAGAGGAGCTGGGATGGGAAAGTAGTGGAGCTGGGATGTGAAAGTAGAGGAGCTGGGATGTGAAGGTAGAGGAGAGCGGATGTGAAGTAGAGGAGCTGGAATGTGAAGGTAGTGGAGCTGGGATGTGAAAGTAGAGGAGCTGAGATGTGAAAGTAGAGGAGCTGGGATCTGAAGGTAGTGGAGCTGGGATGGGAAAGTAGTGGAGCTGGGATGTGAAAGTAGAGGAGCTGGGATCTGAAGGTAGTGGAGCTGGGATGTGAAAGTAGAGGAGCTGAGATGTGAAAGTAGAGGAGCTGGGATCTGAAGGTAGAGGAGCTGGGATGTGAAAGTAGAGGAACTGAGATGTGAAAGTAGAGGAGCTGGGATGTGAAAGTAGAGGAGCTGGGATGTGAAAGTAGAGGAGCTGAGATGTGAAGGCAGAGGAGCTGGGATGTGAAAGTAGAGGAGCTGGGATGTGAAAGTAAAGGAGCTGAGATGTGAAAGTAGAGGAGCTGAGATGTGAAAGTAGATGAGCTGAGATGTGAAGGTAGAGGAGCTGGGATGTGAAAGTAGATGAGCTGGGATGTGAAAGTAGAGGAGCTGAGATGTGAAAGTAGAGAGCTGGCATCTGAAGGTAGAGGAGCTGAGATGTGAAAGTAGAGGAGCTGAGATGTGAAAGTAGAGGAGCTGAGATGTGAAGGTAGTGGAGCTGGGATGTGAAAGTAGAGGAGCTGGGATGTGAAGGTATGTGAGCTGGGATGTGAAGTAGAGGAGCTGGGATGTGAAGGTATGTGAGCTGGGATGTGAAGTAGAGGAGCTGGGATGTGAAGGTAGAGGACCTGGGATGTGGAAGTAGTGGATTTGGGATGTTTGCAGCTGGGATGTTAAAGTATTGGAGCTGGGATGTGGAAATAATGAAGCTGGGATGTGAAAGTAGTGGAGCTGGGATGTGAAAATAGAGGAGCTGGGATGTGAAAGTATTGGAGCTGGGATGTGAATGTAGTGGAGCTGGAATGTGGAAGTTGTGGAGCTGAGATGTGAAAGTAGTGGTACTGGGATGTAAAAGTATTGGAGCTGGGATGTGAAAGTAGTGGTACTGGAATGTGAAAGTAGAGGAGCTAGGATGTAAAAGTAGTGTAACTAGGGTGTGGAAGTAGTGGATGTGGGATGTGAAAGTAGAATAGGTTTGATGTGAAAGTATTGGAGCTAGGATGTGAAAGTAGTGGAGATGGGATGTGGAAGTAGTGGAGCTGGGATGTGGAGACAGTGAGAATCAGATGTGTAGACAGAGAGGCTGTGATGTGTATGATGTGGAGACAGGGTGTGGAGACAGTGAGAATCTGATGTGGAGACAACGAGACTGATGTGGGGACAGGGTGTGGAGCAGAGTGGCTATGATGTGTATGATGTGGCAGAAAAGAAGTAGTGAGGCAGATGAAGTATTAAAGAGGCTATGATCATGACGATGTGGATGTAGCAACATGTAGTCTAGTAGAGATGCTATGATATGGAAGTGGGGGGGGGGGGGGCAGGATGTGCAGGATAGGATACAGAGGCTATTATTTGAAACTATGGAGCATAGTATTTGAAAGTAGAAGCTGGGAAGTCGGATGTGAAAGTAGTAAATGTATTAAGTTGCAGGAAGGAATAGGCCTACAGTAAAACTAGGATGAAGTTCTCCTCTGTATCGTGACAGGCCCTGTGTGACTGTTGTTTTTGTTTGATGAAAGCTGGATCTTGGATGTGTATACTTCGTTGTATTCCGTCGTTTCTTTAATTATTGATGTTACATGTACATGGTTCATCATTTTGAAAGTTACCGGGAAATCTACTGAAATTATTTATTTAGATCTTCTGTGGTAGAGCGTGTAATGCAACTGACCTGAATGGCAAGCTGCTATTGTCAAATAATATGCATTGATCCAGATCAACATTTTCATGTGAATTATTTATCCATCCACTTTGAAGGGGTCACCAATGCGCAATCCCAAGCGGTTGTGGACGCCTGTGGTCAGTTCAAGACTGTGGTCAGTTAAAGACTGTGGTCAGTTGTACGCCTACTTATGAAAAAATCATGCATTTTGCATTGACTTTATAAATTGCACTGTAAACTGGAAATATCAATAATTTATCATTCCATGCATCATGCCACTTGATATATTGGTTGAACAGCTCTGCTCGGAGGCATAATTTTTACAATTGTTTGGATACAGTATAAAGACATTCATGCTGGATGGTAGGCCTACATCAAATATATGGATATCTACATTGAGTATATAAAGTGTCCATCAAAAACCAATGTTTTCATTTAAAAGTATGAAGTGTTACACCTAGTAGAGGAATTTTAAGGCACTCTCCCCAACATCACTCTCCATTGCATTGGCAGTTTGCAGGAGAGGGATGATCAAATGCTCTCCTGGAGAAAATTTTTGGAGAGCTATCACTCTCCTTGACTGAGAGACTGCTAAGATTACATAACTATAGATAGCTACATATAGTCCAAGATTTCTGATGCTGGCCTTGCATTTGAAAAGTTTAAGTGGTTCCGACAGCTGCCAAAGAAAGCCCGGGAAGACTAACGTTAGGATTCAAACTGAGTTATCATTAAACATTTTTATTGTATGTTGAGAGACAACACTAGGACCCACATTTGTACAGCATTTGAGGTATTACAACTGTTAAAAGTTCAAATATTTTATTATATTGTAATCTCTTCAAATGTATAGAACTATCGGCCCATGTCAGAGATTGGAGACTAATCATGCAAACAGTCAGTCCATTCTGATGAGAAATAAGATTTGTCAATATCGTACTATCGTATGATTTCGTATATGCCTGGTTTAGTTCGGGCCAAGCTGCATCCAAACTCAATGTTTCAATAATTAGCAGTACCATTGTTTTTACAGATTCTGCACCAACAAAGGCAAAAGATGGCCACAGTCAGGAAAATGCCAAGAAAACCAGAGAGCCGAAAGGTCAAGGTCAGCCTGGGGGCACGGGAAAGATGCTCATTGTTATGGTTGCTGTTACCATGGTGATCTGTGTTACAGGAGGATTGCTTTACATGAACAACGACGTGCAAGATTTTGTCTGTGGGTACCGGTACATTAATTATTACCTTAATAGCTCAAGCTAAATAGATTTTCTTAAAGTTTGATCGGCTTCATCAGATCAGCCATTCCATTAGTGACTCCCGTGACACATAGACTCTAAAATTTTCTCAGCTCCCACAATTTTTAAACAACTTCAGTAAACCATAGACCCATTGAAAGTGCAAAGGCTATTCTTCATTTAGGAAAGAACATTTATTGATTGAACGATTTCTTAATAAAAAATGTGATAAGAAAACAGCGTGTCTCCCGTGACTAATACAAATTCTGGTATGTTGACCACTAACACTTGTCCTCCATTTCGAATCATGTTTTGGTTTCTGGTGCAAATTCACTTATTTGTGGTTGTTCTTCACAGAATGAAATTGCTAAATAACATAATCTAATTAGATGAAGTTAAAATACCATTTGTAAGATCAGTCCAGAATACGTGACTCCTGTGACAAAAAAAACGTGACTCTCGTGACAAATATAGTATTACAGTGGAAATAAGTACTGTAGTCTTTTCAAAAGTTGAAATACACAATACCCTATTATTTGCAACTGTTCTGAGTCTTTGTTGATGATTATGTAACACAAGAAAGAACTTGGGATAATTCCTATCTCCAAAACAATCAAATAGTGAAAGAACTTGAACACAACAACGAACTTGGGATAATTCCTATCTCCAAAACAGTCAAATATTGAATATCAGTCATGTTTGCAACTACTTCAAAAACACAGATTTGATTTCTGGTAGACTGAGCGCTACTTTTCTGGCTTTTTCAAGGTGTTCTTCTGGAAAAGAAAGTTGCCCCCTGTTATTCAGAAGATCTGGTGTAGGCATGTCACACAAGATATCTTCCTTTGGCTGCCACGACTCATCACTATTAGCAGGCCACTGGTAAAGGTTACCACACCGCAGTAGAAAGGTCAGGCAGACCTCACTGGCAGACCTGTCAACAGTCTGTACCTCTGCCATGTAGATATAAACAACTTCACGTCGTTTGCCTGGAATCCTGACTGCAACCATCTGTCCAGGTTGTACTTCAGGAGTGGAATCATCTTCCATACCGCAGTAGAAAGGTCAGGCAGACCTCACTGGCAGACCTAAGTAATATAGTGATGAAGTGCCACTGTAGGAGGCCATAATGACACAGTGTGACTCCCGTGACAATTTATTGTGACTCTCGTGACATACTTTAATATAAAATTCCTATTAAATGAAAACATCTAAATAAGATATTACACCTGTTTCACATTGTACTCTGCCAGTAGGTGAATTAACTTTATGAAATGGTCTGATAAGACACTACTCAGAAGTATAGATAATTAACATACCTCATTTTGTGACTCCCGTGACACTAGAATGAGAGTGAATGCATCTAACCAGCTGGAGTAATGGAGCTCAACTGAGAGTTTGCTTGCACTCTGCTGCAACACTGTGCCTAATGACCTACATTTGACTGTAGCAGGCAGTTCACAGTGAAGGAATCTTCCATGGAAATTTCCATTGTAACAAATCAATATAACTTTAAAGCATAAATGCTCTAATGAGGATCCATGTTCGAGGGCCTCCAGGATGAATATGGATGAACCAATCATGACAATATTTCACATATGTAAACTTCAGTTCTATATGTATATAAAACAATGAAAACTTCCTCATTAACATGCTCTTCAGACAACTGCATGGGTGTCCCATTCTAATGGAATGGCTGAGATCTATGTTGACTTTCTTTGAAAGCTTGCGACCTGCTTGTATGAACCTAGTTAGCGGCAAGCCTTATTTAAAGTTGCCGTTTTACTGATTTAAACAAAATACGTCACCAACCAGGCATATGCGTATTTGGTGTAAATCAGTAAAGCAGCTTAAATTTTGTTTCCAATGGTTAATTTTGCTTGAAACTTCACTGTCACAATACAAAAATACCCTCTAATTTTGATGAAGTTGCTCTTTTACTTTGGCGTATAATGCTTTCCTAAGTTGAGTGCCAAAATTCCAAGATGGCCGTCATTACCATGGCAACCAATATATATATATCTTTGTGTAAAATGATGTTTTTTCAAATATTTTTGACCCTGTATCCAATAGATATAAAATCTTTGAGATACATGTATCTTAATTTTTGGAAGTATCAAAATATTCTACTGACTCCCCCCCCCCCAACTAAGGGGACACATTTGGGTCCCATAAATCAAGTTTGTGTATTTATATAGGCATCTCAGTTCACTTGTTCACCGTAAAATCAAATCTCTGTCAATGGAACATTTCATGAAACTGACAATGTATCATGGGAAACACATATCTCCAAACGAGGCAATTTGATTGGTCATTCTATCATTTCATCTCAATGGTACAAGTAAATTGTTTTTTTTTGGTCACATTTACCACAGTATAGAATCGTCAGGCTTTTGGAAAAGTTATATTTAATTGTGCCGCAAAATGAAATGTGCCGCAAAATGAATTACAATGTAGTTTACCCTTCCTGAAAAATTTGTGAAATCTGAATTTCTGATCAAATTGTTAGATTTATGTTTTATTATGTCTCCCCCAACTATGTTGGGGGGAGACATCTAGTGTTTGTGCTGTCTGTCTGTCTGGTTGGATGTCTGGATGGATGGATGTCTGGATGGATGTCTGTCCGTCCCCTTGCCTTGTCTGCAAGATATCTTGAGAACTACTGGATGGAATTTCACCAAACTTGGACAGAAGCTTCATTGGGATAGCCCCCTCATTTGATTAGGTTTTGGTGTGTGTGCGTGCATTCATCCGTGTCCGGTGTCCATCCGTCCGTCCATCTACTTGTACATGTATATACAGGCCTTGTCTGCAAGATATCTTGAGAACTACTGGACGGAATTTCACCAAACTTGGGTGGAAGCTTCAGTGGGATAGCCCCCTCATTTGATTAGGTTTTGGTGTGTGTGCGTGCATTCATCCGTGTCCGTCCGTCCGTCCATCTACTTGTACATGTATATACAGGCCTTGTCTGCAAGATATCTTGAGAACTACTGGACGGAATTTCACCAAACTTGGATGGAAGCTTCATTGGGATAGCCCCCTCATTTGATTAGGTTTTGGTGTGTGTGCGTAAATTCATCCGTGTCCGGTGTCTGTCCGTCCATCTACTTGTACATGTATATACAGGCCTTGTCTGCAAGATATCTTGAGAACTACTGGATGGAACTTCACCAAACTTGGATGGAAGCTTCATTGGGATAGCCTCCTCATTTGATTAGGTTTTGGTGTGTGTGCATGCATTCATGCAAAAAAGTATACTATAGGTGTGGCTCTTGTATGTTTTGCATTTTCCTATAATGTGATCAATTTCGAAATAGTTGATGCTTCACAATTACATGTATTTCACATTGGTTGGACGATGTAGATGTCGGCAATCCACTCATTGCTATAAAAATCCCGACTCCTCATTGGGTTACTGCAACAATGAAAATCGCCTCTTTGTAATTAATATTTTTAGATGCGCAGCTTTGTTTAGGATACTTATTGCTACATTCATTTTATAGCACTTTCCCTTAAATTATGTGCCCACTCAAGGCAAGGTGGGAGGTTGGGGGAGACGTATGTTTTTGCTTAAAAAAACAACCAGCATAGGCTTCATGCCGGAGCGGCAACTCAAGGGTCAAAGCGGAACCTCTAGTTATTAAAGCTTTCAGAAATCTTCTCTTTCAGATTCCACTCTCCAGAAATATACGGCAAATGAACCAGTCCTACCAGACAAAACAAGAACACCTGTCATGTCTGATGATGTAGAGCATATAATCACTGAACCCAAACTGCATAACGAGCTCAAGATAGAAGAAGATCAAAGGGCACCTGATAGGGCTGGTAACAAAGAGGGGACAACTCAAGGCGGAAGGAATAAAAAAGAACCGGCTTCATCATCTTCATCGAATCAGAAGACAAAAGATAATGTCAAGAAAAAGGGAGATAAAACAAAGAAAGCTTATTCCAAGGCCTCCATAACAAACTCGGCAGATAATCGTATTCGTAAGGAGTTAGATGAAGCTGATGACATTCTAGAGAAGGTGAATTTCAGGCTTTTAATAATGCTGAATAAAATAAATTTCCAGCTTGACAAACATCACCATTTTTTTCACATTTTTTTCTCATTTTTACACTTTCTCTCTAAAGCTTTTGCCAGTAAAGATGGATATATTCGGCGAGCGAAAAAAAAAAAAAAATTGTAAAATAAAAGTCTTTTTTTTTTTCCGAAAAAATGCCTGTGAATCTAGAGATTAATTATGCCCCCTCTGAGGGGGGGCATATAGCGATCGCTTTGTCCGTCCGTCTGTCTGTCCGTCCGAATTTCTTGTCCGGGCAATATCTCGGTTAATATTTGATGGACAGGATTGAAACTTGCATGGAATGTGGCCAGTGGCTCGTAGTTGTGCAGCGTAGAGTTTTTTCCGAGTTCCGGTATAATTTTCAAGAGTTATGGCCCTTTTCTGAAATCTCTGTGAATGGGACTTGTCCGGGCTGGATCTTGGTTAATATTGTATGGACAAGTATGAAATTTGCATGATATGTGGTCAGTGACCCACAGTTGTGCAGCGTAAAGTTTCTCCATGTTTTGCTTATATTTTCAAGAGTTATGGCCCTTTGTTCTTGAATTCTCTGTGAATTGGGACTTGTCCGGGCTGGATCTCAGTTAATATTGTATGGACAATTATGAAATTTGCAGGACGTGTGGTCAGTGCCCTGTAGTTGTGCAGCGTGATGTTTCTCCGCGTTTGGCATATATTTTCAAGAGTTATGGCCCTTTTTTCTTCAAATCTTTGTGAATTTGAACTTGTCCGGGCTGGATCTCAGTTAATATTGTATGGGCAATTATGAAATTTGCAGGATATGTTGTCAGTGCCCTGTAGTTGTGCAGCGTGAAGTTTCTCCACATTTCGCCTGTATTTTCAAGAGTTATGGCCCTTTTTTCTTCAAAACTTTGTGAATTGGGATTTGTAGGGCTGGATCTCGGTTAATATTGTATGAACAAGTATGAAATTTGCATGATATGTGGTCAGTGACCCATAGGTGTGCAGCGTGAAGTTTCTCTGTTTTCGGTTATATTTTCAAGAGTTATGGCCCTTTGTTTAAACCTAAGTGAATGAGATATATTTATTTGTCCAAGCTGGATAACCGATTTGAACCAGGAAAATGGCTATATTATATGTTATTCTACATTCCAAAGCAGACAACATAGGTCCTGAAGTATGAAATTGCCCCAAAAACAGTGAATTGGGTGCAAAATTCAAAGTTCACTGATCGCTTCATAATTTCACCACAATATACTCCCAAGGAATGTAGGTCTCATAACCAGGTCACATTTTGAGATTTGGCGAAAGCCCTGGCGACCATCTTGCATCGAAGCATCGTATTATCACTTGTTGCTTGATACTTGGAATATGTATTACGTGAGGCATGGCAAAAAAGTGACTGAAACAGAATTTTTATAATTATCCAAATTAGGCCTCCACCAACCAATAAAGAACAGAACAATGGTGGGGCAGTGTCGGATTAAAGTGGAAGGGGGGCATACAATTGAGCAATCTCTGATTGCTTCCTTCCTGTGTTTTATTCGGACTAATATTGTTGTATTGTTTGGTGATCCTGTGATACAGGTTGAGATAACCCTGCTGGCTGTCAGGTAGACTCCAAAACAGTCCCTTAGGCCTGTCACAACCCACAAAATAACTGCCTTCCTTAATATGTAATACTGAAATTACCTGAGCGCATCACGAGACAATTATCTGAGTATTCTACCAATTTGTTTTACCAAATAACATTATTACATATAAGGAAGGGAGTCCAGATGACATCTAAATCCAATAGATGTCACTTAATAAGCAGTTCGGTTTGGATAGTTGATTCAGGACTTTCTTCACGTGCCCAGTCCCGCATTCTACCAGAGTGGGGGATAGGCTAATCCATGTACTGCGATATGACCATTGTATATGAAGTACCGGGTCCGAAGGTCAAAGGTCATTGTGCCCCAAAAATCAGGAAATTATTTAAAATAACATTTTTTTGTGTCAGTAGATACATTAGGGGGATTCAATGTGTCACCTATTAAAATGTAGGTCAAGGTCAAATGTCAAGGTCACTGTGACCCCAAAATCATGAAATTGTTCAAAATCATGATTTTTTTAGTCCACTGAGAATTTACGGGTAGCCGTTTTGTCATGTATCAAAATTAAGATCCAGGTCAATAGTCAAGATCACTGTGACACCAGAATCAAGGTCAAAGGTTATTGTGACCTAAAAATCAGGAATTCATAAATAATTACTAATTTTTGGTGAGTGGATTCAATAAGGGCAAATGAAGTGTCGCATACCAAAAATTAGGTCAAGATCAAAGGTCACGGTGACCTTAAAATCAGTAAATTATTAAAAATAACATCTTTTTTTTGTATCAGTAGATATATTATAACATCTTTTTTTGTATCAGTAGATACATTAGGGGGATACGAAGTTTCACATACCAAAATGTAGGTCAAGGTCACTGTGACCCCAAAATCGTGAAATTGTTAAAAATCTTGATTTTTTGTGTCCATTGAGAAATTATGTACCAAAATTTAGGTCAAGGTCAATAGTCAAGGTCACTGTGACTCCAGAATCAAGAAATCTTTGAAAAGTACTTTTTTTTGGTGGCAGTAGATACATTACGGGGACATGATGTGTCACGTACCAAAATGTAGGTCAAGGCCGAACATCATAGTCATGGTGACCCCCAAAATCATGAAATTGATATAAATCATGATTTTTTTTGTCCATTGATACATTGACAGAAAACAATGTGTCGTGCACCAAAGTTTATCTCAAGGTCAAAGGTCAAGGTCACTGTGACCCCAAAATCAGGAAATCATTAAGTCACATTTTCATATGCCTGTCGAAGACGAGGTCATGTAATGCGATGTTGCGTTCTGTCCATTCATCCATTAACATTTGTTGTCCATGCGATATCTCTAGTTTCAAGGTATGGAATGGTATCAAATACCTTACTCGCATGGCGAAGATGAGCCATACATCAATTTGTCAAATGTCAAGGTCACAGTCCCCCAGAACTGAATCAAGTTTAGCTGACTATATGTGTTAGGTTGGAATATTCAGAGTTCTCTCCCCTACATGTATATGGCATTTGTCCTGTGGAGTTGTCTCCCATGTTTGAAACAGCTACATTTAGTTAAACTGTTGTGAAATAGAAACCATACATTTACTAGTTTAATGTGGAGAGGGGTCCTTTATGAACTTCATACCCGTTTATCAACTCAAGAACAAAGGTTTACTTCATCACTTTCTTCTTCCTTCATGAGAAATTCTCTCGTCTGAAAGAAATCCATTTGCAAGAAAAGTACTATTTTCTTGTGTTTGACTATTGTCGATTTCATTGTGCGATATGTGAGCTCTCGGTTCTTGCTCCAAGGTCACCTAGTTTCCAAGAGTTAAGCTCATTTTAGTTTATCATTCAATTTTAGATGTGATATGTTACATTCTCAGAAAGGTGGACGTATTATGTGATGGCGGTTTCCGTCCGTCTGTCCGTCCATCCGTCCTTCGTACCGTCTGTCCGTCCCCCGTGTCCGGTCTATATCTGGAACAGTTTTCTATTTACAGTTCCAATTTTTGGTGAGTGGATACCTTACGGAGAGACGATGTGTCGCGTACAAAAATGAAGGTCACGGTCAGAGGTCAAAGGTCACTGGCCTGAAAAACAGGAAATCAGTGAAGTGTTAGTGTCCGGTCTATATCTCTGGATGTTTTCTATCCACAGTTGCAATTTTTTGTGAATGGATACATCAGGTGGAGACGATGTGTCGCGTACCGAAATTTAGGTCGAGGTCAGAGGTCAAAGGTCACTGTTGCCTAAAAATCAGGAAATCATTGATCATTGATAGTTTTCCATCTACAGTTCTAATTTTTGGCGAATGGATGCCCTAGGGGGAAACGATGTGTTGCATTGAGAAATTACGGGGAGATGGTTTGTCATGTACCAAAATTTAGGTCAAGGTCAGTGTGACTCCAGAATCAAGAAATCTTTGAAAAATGTAGGTCAAGGCCGAATATCAAGGTCACGGTGACCCCCAAAATCATGAAATTCATAAAAATCGTGATTTTTTTTGTGTCCATTGATACATTGACGGAAGACGATGTGTCGTGCACCAAAGTTTAGGTCAAGGTCAAAGGTCAAGGTCACTGTGACCCCAAAATCAGGAAATCATTGTCACATTTTCATATGCCTGTCGAAGACGAGGTCATGTAATGCGATGTTGCGTTCTGTCCATTCATCCATGCGATATCTCTAGTTTCAAGGTATGGAATGGTATCAGATACCTTACTCGCATGGCGAAGAGGAGACATACATCAATTTGTCAAATGTGAAGTTCACAGTCCCCCAGAATTGAATCAAGTTTAGCTGACTATATGTGTTAGGTTGGAATATTCAGAGTTCTCTCCCCTAAATGTATATGGCATTTGTCCTGTGGAGTTGTCTCCCATGTTTGAAACAGCTACATTTAGTTAAACTGTTGTGAAATAGAAACCATACATTTACTAGTTTAACGTGGAGAGGGGTCCTTTATGAACTTCATACCCGTTTATCAACTCAAGAACAAAGGTTTACTTCATCACTTTCTTCTTCCTTCATGAGAAATTCTCTCGTCTGAAAGAAATCCATTTGCAGGAAAAGTACTATTTTCTTGTGTTTGACTATTGTCGATTTCATTGTGGGATACAATGTATGTGAGCTCTCGGTTCTTGCTCCAAGGTCACCTAGTTTCCAAGAGTTAAGCTCATTTTAGTTTATCATTCAGTTTTAGATGTGATATGTTACATTCTCAGAAGCACAAAATTGTAGACCTTTTTCCGGATTGCTAGCTACCAATTGGAATCAAGGCGATTAAACAACCTTGAAATTTGGACCAATGTAATTCCAGATATACGAGCGTATATTGAAGCACTTTGGGCTCTTGTTTGTCATGTATAGGGGTGCTAACTTGTAATTACATGATTCAATATATTCCTTTGCATGAAAACTCTTCCCAATTCCACAGTTTGTAGTATAGTAGAATAGAAATAATTGCTTGTTTACTGTGGTAAAACAAGTAGGATAGATCGCGATACAATAGGATGAGTCTTCATGGTTGATCACTCCGGCCTTCGGCCTCCGTGACCAAACTTAAGGTGGTTCATTCCTCAAAACTTTATCTGGTGACCAACCCTAATATTTTTGTTGTGGGTAGCTGGGGTGTTGGGCAGTAGTAAAACGTAAAAAAATTGATGGTCTTCGATCTAGATTTTTTTGTAGGTTGCTGCGAATATCACCATGTCAACCGTTTTTTGCTGAAATCATGAAAAATCAGTTTTCTGCGCAACAAGGCAAGGAAGTCAAAGTATACGGATATATCTCCACAAGTTTTGTTTATTTATGAAGAGAAATTTCCATGGGTCTTAGAAACACCGGAGAGTTGAACATAAATGCAATAAATTGTATATGAATCAGGCATTTCATTGAACTGTATGACGTTGGAAATTACATTTTCGACTATGAAGCCCTCTCCCAAATCGAAAATCAGCTGGTGACCTATGCTGATATTTTAAACACAGTTTCCCCACCATGTGATCTTTTTATTAATCAAATAAAAAGTGGGGGTCTCCGATCTACCTTTCTATATAAAATGCTTTGAGTGAGCCTATATCCCCATAGTTTTCTAATATTTGCGACTGCATTACCTCCCCTGGTAACATCTCTTATTAGAAAAGGCGATATATGACGTGAACCACCTTAGGACTCATCCTAATGCCTCGTGATCTATCTTACAAGCAATTATTTCCTAATTATGTACCAAACTGTCTGTTTGTGCCCGCCACACAGCCACAGTTGAAAGGCTGTGAAACTTATTCAGGACAGTATAGGGTCACCTAGTTCCCGGCTGGTGAAAACAATGTGTACACAAAAGTATAGCGGTGACTACGTCTTCACCATAATGGTAACAGATTGGTACCAGAGTGGACACATCACCGATGGTTTGTTATGGTACTGCTATGGTACCGTTGAAGTTGAAATTGTAAGAGTTTTTACCCTCGTTGTGATGTACGTCTGTCCGTCCGTTACTGCATGTTAGGCAAAACCGCTTGAGATACAGTGACCAAATTTTGGAAACTTATTTATCCAGTTATTTATTTGTCAGATGCCGATCGAAAATGGTCCCTTTACAGATGTGATACAGCTACATTTTAAAAACTTATTTATATAGTTGTATTCTAGAAGCCAACAGAAAATTAGTTGCCTCCACCTTTATTTTACAAAGTTATGTCCCTTTTCAGGTACAATAATCTCTGGTTTTGTGATATATGCTTGAACGTAACCAGTTATATTGAATTAACTGTGTTTGGTATAGCTACCTAATTATGAGAAAACTTTTATCTAGTTTTTCTAGATGCCTACAAAAAAAATTGCTGTCTTGGCCCATATTTTATAGTTATGTTACATGTATCCTCCATTTCAGATGTAATAATCTCTGATTTTGTGATATATAGTTGAATGTACGGTACTACATGTAGTTATATCTGCAGATCCGTGTTCTGTACAGCTACTCAATTTCGGAAACTAATTTATCTAGTCGTATTCTAGAAGTGTACAACAAATTATTCCTCTACATGTAGGCCATTATTTTACAGAGTTATGCCCCTTTTTGGGTGTAATAATCTATGATTTTGTGATAAATGCTTCAATGTAGCTGTTATATCTGGTATGCTCTTAAAAGGACAATTCTGGTTGATTAGTAAATATAGCCATAATATGTTGCACATTCTCAGCATATTTCTCAATTGCTTGGCGGAAGACGAGGGGTTTTGTGAGTCTCTCTCTCTCATGGATCCTTCTTGGGTAAATATTGACATTAAGTATAAACATTTCCATGAACTGGATTTCTAGCCTGCCATTCAGTCATTTTCTGAATTTACCGCTTCACTGATGACATCAAATTGTTCTCTATCCACAATACAGGGAGATTATGACACGGCAGTGGATAAGTACAATTCCATTATAAAACGCTACCCCAACAGTCCAAGAGGTCATCATGGTAGAGCAGAGGCACTGGACAAATTGGCAGATAAAAAGCGCAGTAATGCAGTCTTGGAAGAGTCCATTCAGTCCTTCAGAAAGGTTCTTGACCTGCCAGAGGTTCCCGAGGAATTGGTGATTATGGCTGGTCGGCGGGCAGCTAATAGGATGAATTTCAGAGGTAAATCTACATGTACATATATATGGATTTTAAAGAGGTAGTAGCGCCATTTAGAAAATATTCAGCAAATAACGTATTTCGATGAAAGTGATTTAGTAGTTGAGATCTACTATGGTGGACGTTTATCTGTGACCTCAATTTTTAATATCACGGGCATTGAAATCACATTTCTAACATTCTCTGAAAAACATGACAGCGCCTGCACTTGGCTCCAGTGCCTGAGATGACGTCGGATAACGTGACCTTGTGTCCATGCCATCAAATATTTAATGCTCGTTATTTGACTTTAATAGAAGCAAAATGACTTCTTAGAAAGGCAATGGTATGGTGATGATTAAATGTTAACAAGGTCATGGTGGTCAAGTCAGCTTTTATTATTCTGCTTTTCTGATGATATAATGAGAATTAAGGTGAAAACCAGCACCCCGGGCACCAACCTCCTCACAGTGAATGCTTCATTTTACAGGCTCACTCCACTATGACCCTGCCCCCAATAGCGGACGATGACCTTTACTATGTGGCTATGACATATATGGAAAAACCCACACACTCACGGTTCAGTTTGAATCCGACCGAACAACTCATTCAGTTTTGCACATGAGCGAACTATTTTTCTTATGCTCTGCCCATATAAACAGCCCTAATCTCTAGATTATTCTTTGTAATGTTAAGTCAACATACATGTAGGTATTACACAGAATTGAAAAGTAATCAGAATGTTCGACAAACATCGATTTTACTAAATACATGTATGATATCACTTCCAGTGGTGTGCTGCTCGGGTGGGAATCGTGTCTGAAAATTTGACTGGTGGCTGAGGTGGTTGCCCAGCCACATGTCCTAATACATTTCCAATAGCAAAAAAATTCTATTTCTCATAATTAATCTAATCTTTGGTGTTCTGAAAAGTATTTGCATTGTTAAACAAAATTGCAAATATCTTTTAGAATTACGACTAAATTTGTTATGATGACAGCCATCTTAATTTAGTATTTTTATAGGCCCAGCATGGGATGAGGTCGTATATTTCGACAGCGAGCTCTGTTCGTCCTCCCGTCCATCTCTCAACTTTCTCAAGCGGTGTGATATGTCCAGTTCCTGGTCATTGATTGGTTCAATATTTGGATATATGTGGCAAGAGGAGCTCTGTTCAGTTTGAGTTCAAAAAGATCAAGGCTGACTTGTTTCCGAAATCATAAATCTTTGAAAATTATCATGTTTATGCTACAAGTACAGAGATGTGAATTATAATGGCGAAGAAGAAGCCTTTTGTTTTTACCCCTCAGTCAATTCTGGTCAAAGTTTATTGTCTGTGTTCTCCTTCATTTGCGTACACTTCGCCATCCATAAGATGGCTTGCGAATCGTGTCTCCATTATCGCGGAGTGATATCCGGTACTTTACCGGATTCTGATCGGCCTTCATCTGGCGTAGAACAGACTGGAGAAATCTGATAAATTACAGGTTTTCATACCACTTCGGAAACAGATATTGCCTGGGCTTACAAAAGATATAGTTATGAATAACTTTCGTATCACCCACGAGGTATTGTAGATCTGTAATTTTGAACAAGTAGGGCAGCACATGACTCGAAAATGACAGATTACATTGGGGTTACGTCGGTAGACTTTATCTGATTGGCTGGCAAAGTAAAGTGGTATTGATTTCAGGAAATTCCCTCTTGCAGTTGCCGAAAGTAGGCTGAAAATGGATACACACGATCCCAGGATCAGTCTTACTACGTATAGATGACCCAGATGGTTACAGGTTGTGTGGTCCTTCTGTCCATCCGCCAGTCGATCGTGTCTGTTAACACAAGAACCATATATTTTTCATTCGGAAATACTCGACTTACACAATTCACTTCGGGAAAGTGACTAAAGTTGATAGTTAATATCTTCTAAATTATTTTTGGTGTACACCTGTCATTTTCCCAGGATGGTCGAGTAAGGCAGCTAAGGTCCTACGCCAATTGGTCGAAAAGTTCCCCACAAACGTCACATTGAAGAATGAGCTGGGTGTCAGTTATCTGATGTCTGGTAAAAGCAAAGAGGCCAAGGTCGTATTTGAGGAGGTACGTTAACAGATTCTTCAAGAGCTAGCTCTAAATCATATCTATAATGCACCGGCCAACTTTACCCAACATTTCCTGCATAGAATGAGTTTTAATGGATTTGCAGTGCATCAAGGGTAATATCCCAGTTCTGAGGCACTTCATTGGTCAGTTTAAATGTTCAAAAAGAAACCTGATATTTTCATTGGCTCATGGAAAAAACAGGGAGAACAGCCAGCCAATCATAGCATTTTTGGTGAGGTGCATTGGTACATTCTGGATGGCTATTCTCTGGCTGAGGTTTAGATACCCTGCTTGCAGCCAGGTAGGCTCTGGCACAGTTCAACAGTTCTGCTTTTGTCTTTACATGTACATCACATCGGTATATTCACAGGCATTTAATGTGGAATTCTAGAAATTCTTAATTTGAGCTCTGACATCCAGAATGCAAAAAAATTATACTTAATATGTACTTTGCAATGTTTTCTATGCTCTAAGCATATTTCAAATTTATTTTCGTGGGCTGATCCCTGATTCAGTAATATTGGTCGAGATGTCCCCCACATGTTAAATTATGGTAGAATGTAATGTATATCATGTATATAGGCAAACATGAATATTTCAGGCTCTCCGTATAGACCCAGAGGATGGATATGCCCTGGTTCACCTTGGATTTATACTGAAGACTTCAGATAATGACCCTGAAAAGGGTATACCATTACTTAAGGCTGGGATAGAATCCCGAGCCCCTGGTACTGATGACGGACGCTTCTACTTTCACCTCGGAGATGCCCTTCAAAGAGTTGGCAAGAAAGACGAGGTATTGTATTCAAAAAGTGATATGTTTATCTTCCTAAATTTGGGGATGGGCACATCTCCCTGCGGAGTTTGGAGGCGGGGGCAACACTAAGATACCTCTCTTTGTTTACAGGAAGTGATTGTTTCATTGGTGAGACACTGGCCCTCAAAAATTGTGTACACGTAACTCAATTCTACAACCTGTAACGATCTGGGTCATCTATATGCGGTGACTGACCCTGGGATCGTGTGTATCCATTTTCAGCCTACTTGTGGCAACTGCAAGATTGAATTTCCAGAAATCAATACCACGTGATTTCGTCAGCCAATCAGCTAAAGTCTACTGACGTAACCTCAACGTAACCCGCCATTTTCAAGTCATGTGATGTCCTACTTGTTCAAAATTACAGATCTACCACACCTCTTGGATGATATGAAAGTTATTCATAACTATATATTTTGTAAGCCCAGGCAATATCTTTCCGAAGTGGTATGAAAACCTGTACTTTATCAGATTTGTCGAGTCTGTTCTCCGCCAGATGAAGGCCGAACAGAATATGGTAAAGTACTGTATATCTCTCCGTGATAATGGAGACACACGATTCGCAGGCCATCTTATGTATGGCGAAGTGTACGCAAATGTCAATTCTAGTCGAACTGTTTCAGAAAAATGTACATGAGATGGTGGCGGAGGGGGAGGGGTGATTTTTTCAGTTCTAAGGCACATCAGTGGTATATTGTCATTTAACATTCGCGAGATAGGATAAATGGTATAAGTGTGGTTGGGGTCAGAAAATGATGTCTTCCCCCACTCCCTGAACAGCCCTGACAGGTTGACTTCGAATGATTGATAAAATGTTGTTGTTGTTTGCAGGCATATGACATTTACAAAGAGGGGGCTGATCATGGTCATTTCAAGTCCATCTACCAGAGATCTCTCTATAACGTGGACCATCTCACTGGACGTCCTTGGTGGACAGCTGAGCAAACGGGCTACCAAAAATATATGAAGGTTAGAGAAATAGGTTAGGAAGTGGGGGTGTACTGGATTGTTCGTCTGATTAAAGATCTTGAAAGCAGTAACTAGATCTCAAGCATCTGATCTCTGAAGGCCATTTGGTGACCTTTTGCCAAGAAAATGACTGCTATCAGGAACATCATAATGGGCCAATCATTGCAACCATCTGTTACACATCTGTAGACCAGTGCATTACCCTTCAACCAAATCATTGTCGTCAACATGTACATCCATCTGTCCGTCCATCCGTCCCTCCATCTCAGTTTTCTCATTACCACCATATCTCAAGATTGACTCTGCCTAGGAGCACCAGACATACAGAACCCATTTATGTGGTCACAGAGCAGAAGCCGACTCAAAATAAGTGAAATTGACTCATATTCTCTCAGGTCAAACAGTGTCAATTTGTTACAAATTGCTTGTTACCACCATATCTCAAGTGAGATTGGTCTAAATTTGGTGGGTCAATGGGTCAGATTTATTCCTTTTGTCACCAATTGGTTTTTAACCAATGAGACTCAACATGTACAAGGCAGAGGGGTTATCGGTGCTTTGCACAGTTCAAGTGAGTGATTGTGTTGGTGTTGGAGCCTTCAGGTTAAGGAGATCCCGCTGTCTAAAGTGGAAGTAAACATTCTCAGTTTTGCTCTGAATAACTTTGGATTCCTTTTAAACCAATGCTCCGAAACTTAAGTTGCATTAATCTATCTATTGTTGTACAATTAATTTGCCATTTGAAGAACCAGTCATTGTTTTGCAAGATGACAAATATTTAGCCTATTACTGTGCAAATTAGATAGAGTTAAACAATTCTTTTTTTACTATCATTTGGTGGGGATATATATGTTTGTGTGCACCTCAAAGAGGATGTTGCTGAATTCATTATGTAAACTGAGTTATTGAGCAAAAACGGCCTCCATTTTTGAGAGATGAATCACCCTAACCTGGTCATGCACACCTGGCGAAGAAGTACATAAAATGTTCAATCCATAAAAATCAGTTTGGTGAAAATGAACGTTTCATGTTTGTTTTTTGGAACTTCCTATTCAGATTCTGTAATCAGCATTTTTTTAACCTTATGCTATCAAATTATTCAATATTGTATGAATTGGTTCTCTTAAAGATGCTGGAAGACAACTGGCAAACCATAAGAGATGAAGGTTTGGCTCAAATGGACCGGAAATCGGGAGCATTTCTCCCTGAGGACGAGAATTTACGGGAAACGGGAGACTGGAAACAGTTGACCTTGTTTCAGCGAGGTTAGTATGAGTCATCTGAACCTGTGCAAACCGACACCAGAATAAACGAAGGCCAATATATATTGGACATCTCAATGTCCCAGTTTTCTTTGCTTGAACCTCTCATAACCAGACTTGGTTTTCTTTTCAACCTCTATACACCAGGTCGAATTTATCTTGAACCTCTTGTCAACCAGATGTGGTTTGTTTTGACCTTTTGTCAACCAGATCATGTTTTGTTTTGAACCTCTGTAAACCAGAGCAGGTTTGTTTTGAACCTTTGTAAACCAGATTGGTTTTGTTTTCAACCTCTATTAACCATACCAGATTAGATTGGGTTTGTTTTGAACCATTGAAAAGCAGCTGTTAACAAGACAGGTTTGTCATGTTTGTTTGAACTCCTGAACCTGGTTTTCTTGAACTTCTGTAAACCTCTGTACCGGTACCATGTTTGCTTTGAACCTAAATTTAACCGTAATGATTTCAAATCTTTGCAAATTGATTAAGTCCGGTTCCTTTTGAATCCCCAGATCAGGCTGGCCTGACCAGACCAGGTTCATTGTGAACCTCTGAAACCAGATCAGGTTTTGTTCTGAACCAATGCAAACCAAACCAGGCTTGTTTCAAACCTTTGCAAACCAGACATCGCACCATTACAGTAGTTTCACTTTCAAGAAGCCCTAACATGTGACATTATGGCATATATGTTAAATGCCACTGTGCCAACAAAGAGTATGGGAAAATGTACACATGTATTGATTGATAAAACAATGCGTCACTGAAAGGTGATATGCGAAAACCAAACCAGGGTTGTCTTGAACCTCTGCAAACCAGTTACCGCACCAGTTAATGTGATTTATGTAAACATATTGGACATTTTTCCAACTCTCACCAATTTATGTGTTGAATTACTATTCTCTTGATTATTTTCTCTCTGAAATTGAATTGCAGGAGAAAGAAACAGCAAGAACTGTGCTAAAGTTCCCAAAACTTGTGCCTTATTTGATCAAATCCCTGCAGCCAAGGACTGTAAGAGAGGGCAGGTGAGTTCATTCACAAGTTTATTCTGTAACTGTCCTTGTTTAGCTTTAGAGTATGGTACCCAGAACTTCCCCTTTAGTATATTCAATACGTAAACAAAATGGTTCCAAATAATGAATTTTGCACTCTGATGTGATCACATCAGTTGCATACTGGGAACGCAATAATATTTTGCCTCAATGCAAGAACTTGAAGTTGAATGTGAGCAAAGGAAGAAACCAGAATCTTAGTTTTCTAAAGTCATTCCAATCATTATTTAGATATTTTGTTACATTTTATTGTCCGTGCGTCCATCCTAGCATTTGTGCATCCATCTGTCTATCTGACTTCGTTTCTGGAGAATAACTTTCGAAAACCTGGAAGGATTCTTTTCAAATTCGTTATGTGGGTACATGTACCTTACCTCAAGATCTCACTTGGGATTGTTTTTCACTCCAATCCGCGTATAGGTGGCGCCACCTGTGGGGCCTGTTTGAGAGTTTTGTTTCCAGAAAATAATTTCTGAAAACTTGAATGGATTCTTTCCAAATTTGGTATTTCTGCAACTTACCTCAAGATCTCATTGGAATTGTTTTTCTCACCGATCCGCCAAAAGGTGTCGTCACCTGTGGGCCAAATTAATATTTTGTGTCCGAACAATATCTTTTGAAGACCTGAACAGATTCTTTCCGAATTTGGTATGTGGGTACCTTGCCTCATGATCTCACTTGAGACGGTGTTTCATGCCGATCTGCCTATAGGTGGCACCACCAGGTGGTCAATTTAAAATTTTCTTTCCAGACAATAACTTCTGAAGACCTGAAGGAATTCTTTCCAAATTTGGTATGTGGGTACGCGGTACCTTACCACAGGATCTTGATTGGGATTGATGCCAGGTACTGAACATTAAGGTTCCAAGCCAAATCAATAGACAGTTTCAATGTTGGGGGACTTCAAGTGCTCGGATTTTCATTGAAATATTTTGGTGATACTTGTACCAAACTTTCTGTTTTGGTAATTCTTTTGCGATTTTGATGGCAGGTAAAATATTCTGTGATGCACCCAGGTGTCCATGTGTGGCCTCACTGTGGACCAACGAATTGCCGGATAAGAGCTCACCTCGGCCTTGTTGTACCCGACGGTCCAAGAATTTCTGTCGCTGGAAAGGAAGGGTATGTTAAAAGTGTTAATTTCACAACCCGAAACTGTTTGTGTGAACGAATCCTTTGAAGATATTTCCTGTCAATTTTCTCTGCATTTTGCATATTGCTCCTTTGATATTAGGAGGGAGAGGGAATATGGAGTTTGATTTACCGTGTTCATTTCGACTTAATGTCACCTAATATACCCGACGATGGGCATGAAATCAATATATTTGTTCAGTTTTATATACCATGTGCTTGTATTTTGTGCATAACAATCCATTTTTCTTCAAAGTTTAGACATGTAAACAGTCCATTATATGTGATGGCTAAACTGACAGCAGTCTTGCTCTATCATGATGCTGATTGCCTCTCTATGCCAAATCTCCTTTCAGAGAGAGAAGTGGGTGGAGGGGGGGGGGGGCGATATTTCCATCACTGTGTTGGTCCTTATGAACAAAAGTGGTTTGTTCCCGGTATGAGAAGACAAATTAATAGTATGGTCACATATAGAGTAGATCACTCCATGAGAATATTACTGGTGATATAGAGTAGATCGCTCCAGTTCACTAGAATTGTACACCACACACTCATCTGGTGATGGTCCATGATTCTGATGACCTTGTATTGTTTTCTTTATATAACAGGAAATGGAAGGAAGGCAAGTTCATAATATTTGATGATTCGTTTGAGCACGAGGTCTGGCATGAAGGAACCTCCCTACGTCTGGTATTAATTGTAGACTTCTGGCACCCAGAATTGACGGACCGTGAGAAACGGACACTGACACCCATTTGAAGAATCTTGAGATGAAAAATATGTCGAGTTCGATATTCCTTTCTCAGAAATGGCTCATTATAGCTACTTGTGTGATATGTTTGTGAGCTTAACTTGCCTCACTCTGCGATAAACCCTGGCTTCATATTTGTATAGTAAGGTACCGTACAGTTCTAGTATTCTTCACCTTCACTTATGCATGAGTTATCTCCCCTGATTCGAAAATGGTGCTTGCAAAAGTTGGCATAGATCTCCAATTCAAAGAATTGAATGCCCAGTGCCACCGCTTGTGCAACTACATGGATGTATGGGTAATTATTTCCTTGGAGTCGAAGAAGGCCCTAGCTTTGCTGTCTATGCACGGTGAGACTAAAACTGAGTCCTGCAGAAATTGGTCGTCCAGCACCTTCCAACTATGCATGTGTACATTGTGTGTTATCTCCCCTGATTCAAACGAGGTGCAGGTGAGAGTTGGCTTCTCTGATGCCAAGAAACACACACTTTATGTCCTGAATTGAAAGTGGACACAGTTTGCAGTCCCTCTATGATCTACACATGTAAAGGGAAGGCTAAAGCTGACCTTCACATGTCTCGGTTTTAAGAAGAGCTATTCCTATCATCCAACAATTACTAAACATTAATAACAAATGCACAGATATTTTGAGGTTATCATCAGAAATGTTCAAGAGAAAACCCATTTGACAGATCTGCAAGAACTCCGGCAAGTCACCTCTCAACAGATTTGTCTCGGCCTGTATGTCCTGATGTGTGAATACATGGACAATATGGTAACCTCCTTGTCTCAGAGTTGATTACAGCTGGATGTCAATTGCCAACCTAGATGCTGATAGCTGAGCCGTTGGAATATTGTTGTGACAGCCATCATCACCTACACCTAGATGCTGATAGCTGAGCCATCTGAGTATTGTTGTGACAGCCATCATCACCTACACCTAGATGCTGATAGCTGAGCCATCTGGATATTGTTGTGACAGCCATCATGACCTACCCCAGGATCAAAGAGATTCTCTCTACAGTGATTTTGATGTTCTTTTCTCGCACGCCGATTCAAATTGACAATTTCTGTTGAGATGTGACTATCAAATTGTGATTGATGAGCTCCCACGTAAAGTCACGTAAAGATGCTTCTGATTGGCTGAAGCTTCAAACTGGTATTAGGCATCTGATTGGTCAGGCTGGTGATATTTAATCAGACAAATGTGATTGGATTTTGCAATGTACAAATGCCATCCAGGCCTCCCATACCTGGAACAGGATAAGTTTCTCTGCAAGGGCTTCAGAACCCATACAGCCATGGTGAACAAACAATTGTTCACTAAGTAGAAGAATGAAGAATTTTAAATGTAAAAATAAATTGTTCAAAGAAGAGGAATGCAATTAAGAAAATTATCTCCCAAATCTATGCTTTCTGTGAGCTTTAAATGGATGACTATATATCCCTGCAGCTTGCATGATTTATTTATTTGTCTTTATGGGTCTGAACTAGCAGAACTTTATGTGAATATTTACTTCCATCGAAGACCAACGGTTTTCTAATATCTGTTCGAGCATATCAGTGCAAGTAATAAAGGCCTGAAGCTGTGCAATTTTGATTACCGGTACCGTTTAGGTACAAAATGAACTATATTTTTTTACGCACATCACAAAGTGACTTTTTCAAGAAGCTGGTCAGCAAGTTTGATTGTACATAATATCATGATTTTGTGATAGTGAATCAGTATTTTATGCAGTAGTATTGCCTGAACAACGTTTGAATGCAGTGACTAACGCAGTATTCATTCTGAACATTAAATACCCGTGAAATTTTTCCGAGTCAGTTTTATGGGGAATTTACGTTTACACCTTTCATAATGTAACAATGTTACGGAGTAATGTTAAGTTCTCTACCAAGTGTACCTCCATCTTCTTGTGTACAATTAGTGCTTAAAAAATCTCCTGAACATTTTGTTTCTGTCATTTTAACTTGTTTAAGGACTGTATGTTTAACATATATGTTTCATGTTAATGGTTGTATTATAAGTCACAGCCTTTTAAAGGCACATTGTTTGATGCACTAGTACATGTACATGTGCAGGTCTACAGACATTTTAGAAAATTTGTCTTTTCTTCATATCATATCGTACCAGTGCAGTTAGCTCAAAGCTTCAGTTAGAAATAGTTCAGATCACTTCAGACCTTACCTTTAAGGATCACTCTCTTACTTTTACAGATCACTCCCCTCCCCTTTTATAGATCACTCCCCTTACTGTTACAGATCACTCCCCTTAATGTTACAGATCACTCTGTTTGCTGTTACAGATCACTCCCATTGCTGTAACGGATCACTCCCCTACTGTTCCAGATCACTCCCCTTGCTGTAATGGATCACTCCCCTTGCTGTAATGGATCACTCCCCTGCTGTTCCAGATCACTCCCCTTACCGTTATGGCTGACTTGCCTTGCTGTTTCAGATCATTCCCCTTAGTTACGGATCACTCCCCTTAATGTTATGGATCACTCCCCTTAAAGCTATGTATCACTTCCTTAATCATTCTCTCATGTATGGTGAAAAGATTGACTCATTCTGTTTTACCACATAAATTTCAGGTGCAAATTCTTTAATAATTTGTTCATTATGACCTCATTCTCATAAACTATTAAATTTTATTGAAGAGTTATTGTCCAATAGAACTCCAACCCGAAAATCCTAAACCGATTGAATCCCAATGTAACGATTACATAGTTATTGGGATTTTGTTTTATTATTGTTCAACCAATAATAACGGCAAATTGTGCATGTTAAGTCTTTCAGGGGCAACTCTTTATCCTTAAGATTTAATCGTCCCTTAATCTGCTTCGGGTCCTTTTCTTATCTATGGTATTAAACTCCTATTTTTATCACCCTCTATGCATTTAGGATCGTTGCAATTAATTGTTATTACATCCAGGACCCCAATTCAATATATTGTATAACACATGGAACCTAAATGTCTTTGGATGGGAAAATGCCCCTTCTGTAATTATATCTTCAGATAATCATTCATATCTGAAATTCAGGAGCAATTAATATCACACTCTGTCTTTGAATCTAGGTAAACCAAGATGGTAAATCAGGGGAATATACCATCTGCACGTAACGCTATGAAAAATTCATTAGAAATGTTCGCCAGTATTCTACGAGATCTCATAATAAACCAATTGTGACAAGTTCTACCTTTTAACTTTGACCGTGATTGACGTTTAGTTCACGGATAAAAACATTTTCGCACGGCACGATCTTTTGATATTTTCTATGGCCTAACAATGCCAGACTATTTGGCGGGAGTAACCCCTTTGATGTCCACTGGCACTGTCTGGGACTGGAAGTGATGCCATATTTGGATAATGTTTCCCGATAATGTTTAACTTGTTGGTCCCTGTGATATCATGTGTAAGTGCTGTGGGCATGATTTTTAAATTGTTTCACCAAGCTAGCCACCTGATTGGCTAACAAATGTAGTTGAAATTCACACAGGATTTATATAGTGCTGAAGCCAGATATAGTATTCTGTGGTATTATATCCGAGTTTACTGAGATTGTCTTTGAATGTGTAGAATGATGGTGAAACCTATTATAATTGAATCAAGGAGAGTGAAATTCTCCCTTAAATCCAGGGGTGATCAAATTTATTAGAACCAAAATTAGAGGATATACAGTTTTTACTTAATAGTTTGTTCAAGAATGTGGTATGTTAATATCGACTCTGGAGCAGTTCCTGATAATGTATTAATAAAGGATGGATTTCCATTTGAATTCCAGTACATCAAGGGATCATCCAATTTCCCCAAAAAGCAGATGTGATGGGGATATCTGTCTGTCTGTCTGTTCGTCCGTCCTGATACTGCATTCCTAATCCTATATCTTGGGCAGTTTTCCATCTGCAGATGCAATATGTTTTGCGACTGGATACATTTAGGGGAGACAAAATTTAAGACCAGACCAATGGTCAAGGCCAACTGTTGGTTAAGCTTGAAAATGTCAATCTTCTTGCATGTTGTGCGGGCATGTATTGAAACCAATTTTGATTGGTCAGTTCAAATTTTCAACAACAAAAAAATCTGATAATTTCATTGGCTTGTGAAGACAGAAGAGTATCCAGTCATTCACAGAGTAAAGGTCCATGGGGAAGGGTGATGGATATTTGTCCTTCCAAGATATTTCATATGTTTTTTTGAACTGCCACTAATATATTTTGGGGAATAATAATTCGATAATAATAATAATATGTGTCGACTGAAGAGTGATATTTGTTGTGTTTGGCTGCATTTTAATTAAAATATCATGTAATAAGTTTATGGCAGACTATTATTTTTAAACCAGACACTGGTTTACAGGAACAAACAATATAACTCTCCAATGTACCCAGGGGTATTCATCAAATATGATCACAGGGAATGACTGGGGCAACTACAGCATTGCCCTGGCAGATCACTCTCAGGCCGAGTCACTGTGCGCACTACATTACTATTATGCATATTAGTCACATTATAACTATATTCATATACAACAAGACATGCATATCTATTTCTCCCTGATAATGTTCATAAATCACTGTAAATTACTGACATTTAATAAAATAAATGAATATTATTTCCAACCCAAGACTTGTTCATTTCTTGAGAATCATGGGTCTCTGTATGTTTTTTTTTTATCCCCGACCGGGTCCCGGCTGGGGGATATAGAATTGCTGTCTGTCCGTGTGTGTGTGTGTGTGTGTGTAAGAATAGGCCTCGGCCCCTCAGAGATCTTGTCGTAAGATGCGACTAACTGGGGCACCTGTGGGGTTCCCGGGTGTGAAAAGGAATAGGACCTCACCAGTGGGATCCCGGGTGTTAAAAGGAATAAGACCCTGCCCGTGTGGTTTTTGGGTGTGAAAAGGAATAGGAACCAAACATCGTGACATGACTGGAATAGTGTTGAAAGTAACATTAAATCATATCCACTCACTCACTCACTAATGTGTTCCAGTTATCATGAAGGCCCTCCACGGTCGAGTGGTATAAGGTGCTTCGCTGGTGATCGCTAGCCCCACACCACTGAAGTAACCAGCATGTTCAAGCCCCAATAGTGCATGTTTGCCAGTTTCTTGCTGAAAAGTGGTGGTTCTCTCCAGGTATTCAAATTCTCCCCCATCCAGTTATCACTATAATCTGAATGTTAAGATTTCATTCAATCAAACTTTAACTGAACATACAATGGGCAAGTAGCTCTCCACAGTTCGAATTTCAGTACAATGGATTGGTGGCCATCTTGGATTGGCCTAATTTCATTTTCTCTTACTGTTGGCATAAGTTCAAAAGGCTTAATACAATTTTGGTCCTTCGGTGTAATACAGTGGTTTGAATTTCTGAGCATTCGGATTGTTGCGATCTTGACCTAATTTCATAAAAAAATGCAAATGGTCTTCTATTCAACTGATTGGCACCGATCTTGGTATATGTAATCGGTCGTATTCTCAAGGCCGTTCAATGGAAATTTATCAGTAGAAAGATAATGGGTTAAATCAGAATTAAACGATATTCTGTCATACTGTCTCTATTTGATGGTCTTGCATGGCAAAATTTGGCTAAGTAGTATGTGCTAGTTGTAATGGCTCAGTGTGGAAGGACTTAACCCTACCTGGCCTGGGGGAGAGGCACTCCTTCCCCTCCCTGTTTGTTTTTTGTGATTTCTTCAAAATTCTTGATTTCTGTATGGAAAATTGGGCAATTTTATTTCGTATCAGATTATTATTTACTACTTTATCATGTAGATTTTGTGAAGAACACACATTTATATAAAAAAAAATCAAAAAAGTCATCCAGAAAATGCCGTTTTTTTAATGACCGTGAGAAGAACAATTTCAAACTAATGAATAACTCGGTATTCGGAAAAACTAATTGTATATCTTGTGCGAATCAAAATTGATTATTTCGTGGCTAAATTACAAGAGGTCAAATACATAACTGATCCTACCTTATGTAACTGGGCCAATTGTTCTCGATTCGTACATCCAAGTTTTAGGTTGTAAACGGCCAACTCTGATTTTTGGTGTTACATTGAGAAACCCGAAGTTAGGAAAGAGAAGCTTGGAGTTGTCTTGTAGATAAACTAGGTTTTTGACCGTCAACAATTCGAAAGCCATGGTATTCTCCCCGAAAATTCATATATTTTACGTTTCCGCTTCGATATTACGAGTTTGTGAGATTATTTGGCGTCACTTTGAAGCACAGTGGCTTGGTTAGCAGTGGGTGTCTTCGTCGATGTTGTTAATATTTTTTTAATGTTTTTTCATCAAGAAAGTGTCGTAGAGATGTGTGCCTCAACTAGCAACACCTACTGCGATACAGAGCTAAAACATCCCCCATTAAAATCCTCCCATCCGACATCACGTCCTATCTCTATCAGTCCCAATCCCTATCTGACGATCTCAGAGCATGCACGAAGATTCCCGAAGTTCTAGTTTCGGGCCTAAACCGGTTTGGAGTAATTATTTTCGGAACCAACCCGGATGAGATCCCAGCTGGGGGATATAGAATTGCTATCTGCCCGTGTGTCTGTGTGTAAGAATAGGCCTCAGCTCTTCAGAGAGCTTGTCGTATAAGATGCGACTAACCGGAACACCTGTGGGGTTCCCGGGTGTGAAAAGGAATAGGACCTCACCAGTGGGATCCCGGGTGTTAAAAGGAATAGGACCCTACCCGTGTGGCTTTTGGGTGTGAAAAGGAATAGGAACCAAACGTCGTGATATGACTGGAATAGTGTTGAAAGTGACATTAAATCATATCCACTCACTCACTCGCTAATGTGTTCCAGTTATCATGAGGGCCCTCCACGACCTAGTGGTATAAGGTGCTTCGCTGGCGATCGCTAGCCTCACACCACTGAAGTAACCGGCATGTTCAAGCCCCAATAGTGCATGTTTGCCAGTTTCTTGCTGAAAAGTGGTGGTTCTCTCCAAGTATTCAAATTCTCTCCCATCCAGTTATCACTATAATCTGAATGTTAAGATTTCATTCAATCAAACTTTAACTGAACATACAATGGGCAAGTAGCTCTCCGCAGTTCGAATTTCAGTACAATGGATTGATGGCCATCTTGGATTGGTGGCCATCATTTCCTCTTACTGTTGGCATGATAAGTTCAAAAGGCTTAATACAATTTTGGTCCTACAGTGTAATACAGCGGTTCGAATTCCTGAGCATTCGGATTGTAGCGATCTTGACCTAATTTCACCAAAAAATGCAAATGGTCTCCTATTCAACTGATTGGCACAGATCTTGGTATATGTAATCGGTCGTATTCTCAAGGCCGTTCAATGGAAATTTATCAGTAGAAAGATAATGGGTTAAATCAGAATTAAATGATTTTCTGTCATACTGTCTCTATTTGATGGTCTTGCATGGCAAAATTTGGTTAAGCAGTATACATGTGCTAGTTGTAAAGCCTCAGTGTGGAAGGACTTTATGTATGTCCGTTAACCCTACCTGGCCTGGGGGAGAGGCACTCCTTCCCCTCCCTGTTTGTTTTTTTGCTCCTATCTCCCGGAACGACAAAAAATTGAAATTGCATAAAAATTGCTATTACTCCATGACTTGTAGACAATCATAATGGGGTCATTTTGAGCCTACTTGCATGACTTTCCCTAGCAGAGGATCATGGGTAAATTTGAAATGGCAGCCATGTGGGGTACCAGAAAAGTGACATTTTTGTGTGATTTTTTCAAAATTCTTGCTTTTCTGTATGGAAAATTGGGCTATTTTATTTCGTATCAGATTATTATTTACTACTTTATCATGTAGATTTTGTGAAGAAAACACATTTATATAAAAAAGAAATCGAAAAAGTCATCCAGAAAATGCCGTGTTTTTAATGACCATGAGAAGAACAATTTCAAACTAATGAATAACTCGGTATTCGGAAAAACTAATTGTATATCTTGTATGAATCGAAATTGATTATTTAGTGGCTAAATTACAAGATGTCAAATACATAACTGATCCTACCTTATGTAACTGGGCCAATTGTAGTTCTCGATTCGTACATCCAAGTTTTGGGTTGTAAACGGCCAACTCTGATTTTTGGTGTTACATTGAGAAACCCGAAGTTAGGAAAGAGAAGCTTGGAGTTGTCTTGTAGATAAACTAGGTTTTTGACCGTCAACAATACGAATATTTTAGGTTTCCGCTTTGATATTACGAGTTTGTGATTATTTGGACATTTGGCGTCACTTTGAAGCACAGTGGCTTGGATAGCAGTGCATCGGTGTCTTCGCCGATGTTGTTAATATTTTTTTAATGTTTTTTCATCAAGAAAATAACTATTTCCCACCTTTACATATACCACAATGACAGTGGATATAATAAAAATGCTTTCTTACTGATCTACATACCCCTCATCTACTTTATAGATATACAGTAGAGGAGGGGTATATGTAGATATGTGTAGGTCGTATAGAAAGCATTTTTATGATATCCATTGTCATTGTGGTATATGAAAAGGTGGGAAATAATTATATGAAAAGAAAATAATTAAAAAAATATTAACATTAACAACTTCATCGACTGCTAACCAAGCCACTGTGCACTATAAAGAACAGGTATCGTGAAAACGCTACTTGATATCAGCACTGCAACAAAAGACAGGTGCGTTTATGAGTGTATTGCTCAATGACTGGAAGAGGAAATGTCCAGTACGAAAGGCGGAGATTAAAAGTAAACAAGGATTGTACCAAGCAGAGTCTGGTAATTTATGGAACACAATTTGGAAGAGGGTAAATATTTTATGAACCATCGCTGCCTAACGAAAGTATAGACTGACATCAATATCCAGCGTACCAGTCCGGTGGCTTAAGGCCAGATTTTCACTTTATCGTGACAGAGTGGAATAAAGCACCAAATTTGGCACACGTGTCGCCAGAGGCACTGACATCAACATCAGAAGGGGTGGCCCCGATTTCGAGGCCCACGAGGCAATTTGTGGCTCATTAGGGGCCCGAGGTCATTTTGGGCCAAACATGGCTATTTTTATTTCAACGATTTTCAAAACATCATATGTTCGCTATCCTTTGGGGTAGGAATTTGAAAATTTCCACACTAATAGTGTTGGCCAAGGTCTAACGAGTAATTGAAAATAATTCAAGATGTCCGCCATAATGACGTTACAGCTACGTCAGAATCGAAAAATTGTAAATTTTTGAAATATTTTTTTTAATTGTTTTCTTGGTGTTAAATATACGGTAAATATTAGAAAATAATCAAATATAACTGACTCAGATGGCACGGCCGCCCCTGACGGGCTTTTGCCAAACTGGATCAAGTTGGACCAGATCCTTAGCCCCAACGAATGTATTGCATAGATATCATACAATGCAGCCCGTGGCTGGACAATGCATAGCTACCAAGTGAAGTGTATCATTCTAATATAGTGCTAGTCTTCCATCTACACACGTTTGAATAAGTTATTCGGGATTCCTGCTGCTGAAGATGAAGTGGCGGCGCCAAGGCGCAAGCTATGGCCTATTAAAGAGGGTCAATGCCGATTAAAGAGATTCTGTTTTTTAACATGTGCTGAGAAATGGGAAGCTGTAACGGGCGCATCTTCTGAAAATTGGAACAGGGGCCCCGCCCTCGGATGTGAAATATGTAACCGAAAATAAGGCACGGATTGCTAGAACTGGATAATATCTAATATTATCAGTATACGGTAATATAAACAAATGAACTGATTTATGGGATATGTTATGTTCGAAGTTGCGTATAATGATGTTCATGCTGACAACGGACCAGATTGGTCGGAGAAAGAGACGTCGTTGTATTAAAGAACGTTGCTATTGCTGTCTTGTTCCGAACGAACTGTCCTTTCACCCACGAATACGAATGCAAGAAATGCTACCAAGAACATTGCTCATAAAAGAATTACATGGATGCAATGTGAGGTATAGCATCAAATATCTTATGGAGGATATCCTTAGTTATGGGCAACCTGGTATCAGACTAACTGTGTAATTTTTACCTGCCCGTAAGTAGTTTTTTTTGACAAGGAATAATTTCGCAGGGTCGTTTACTGCAGCCAAATTGTGCTCATAACTGATAGCCGATACGAATGTATAAGCTATGGAGTGTGCATACTTGTGGAAATACAAGAATGCTTTGAAGGAACCAACTGTTTCTGAAACCAACTGCAATGGGGAATGTCTTACTAGTACAGTGCGCGCTTGTATACTTTCAAGGAAGGGACTTCGTCATAAGAACTCTAGCTGTCTGCTTTAAAGAGTCAGCAACAGTGGTTGTGCCAAGGGGCTAGAGACAGCGCTTCCTGAAATTTTAACCGGGAGAGCTTTTCAGGAATAACGTTAGATTGTTCTGAAATATGTTTTGATATGAACAGAATGTAATGTCGAAGGCAGGTAACTACTAACTGACACACCAATTTCATCAGCAATGAAAGATTGGTGATTTATTATTTCAACCACGGCCATATTATCACAAAGAAAGAGAATGTTATGATTTTCCAGTTTGTGGCCCCAAATGTTCACGACAAGGACGATGGGGAACAGCTTCGTGACCGTGATATGTAAGTGCGCAAGATGTGCTGGCCATTCTTTGTCTATCCACGAGGATCCAAAAACATCCGCCAAACCCAAGGTATCAGCAGCGTCGGAAAACAATTATCGGTTGAAAGACTCCAGGAATACAAGCCAGGTATTAACATAGTCTCTAGCTTTATTCAAGCGAATGTGATGGTGAGCCTGTGATACACCTTTTGTTAAAGTCTGTCAGGCAGCGGAGAAAAAATTGAGCGAGCCAATGAGATACTGCAGTTCCACTAGGGAACTTTTTACGGCGCGAGAATTCGCTCAGCATGCTCTTCAGTTTATGAATTTAGTCTTCTGGAAATGATGCTTTCATATTTCTGAATACCCAAATACACAGACAAGTAAGTGAAAGTGTTAAGAGCTATAGAACAGTGGCTAGCGCCATTTGTACCGACGAACATGAAGTCATCCAGTATGTGGGTCACCTCTGATATTGTAGCCATAACCGATTGCAAAGAATGACCTGAGCTCTCAAATAGTTTACAGGATGTAGAGCATCCCATCGAGAGGCGCCGATCATAAGAATAATTGTCGCCCCAGGTCAACTCCAATAAGGCGTAAATCGCTGACTCGATATGTATGATGCGGAAGGCATCATCTAAATAGATTTTTGCCATCATATCATAGGTCCTGTGGAATCGTACCATTAATAGACAAGACAGATTTTTCAGGTTAAGATAAGTCGTGTATCACCCTAAAAGTATTAAGGGGGATTTGCTTTAATGTCACAACACTCAAGGTTAGTTTACTCATATGGTGGAATTCAGTTCTATTGGTGGAGGAAGCTGGAATACCTGAAGACAACCACCTCCGGCCCGTCGGCAAGTAACTGGCAAAACATCCACACATGCACCAGCGAGACTCGAACCCGTGAGTAGTATATATAACATTTTTCGAGGCCAATTGACCTAAAAAAATTTGCATATTGGGGGAGGTCACGGGGAGGTCACAGAGGTCAAGTGCACTATAGTTCCGGCAGAATGACCAAAAGCTACCTCCAACACAGGAGAGTTCCAATTGTTGCAGAGAATGTATTCCTCCGGGGTGATGCGGTCGCGGGAAAAAGCTTCCGCGGAGAAAAAGTAGTCCCCAGACTGGAAATACGCTGCATGGTCCGATGGGGTCGAGTGAGGTATCCAAGTGAAGCATTCGTGAAGGGGCATCTGATGGGCTGGGTGTGGGGTTGAAATATCGGCATTCTGCGCATGCGCGGTGGCCAAAGGGTATGAAAATAGACGTTTTGGGATCGAGGGGAGTCCCTAATGGGCCGATGGAGTTGTATGAGGTATCCATGTGAAGCCTATGTGAGGGGGCATCTGATAGACTGGGTGTGGGGTTGAAATATCGGCATTCTGCGCATGCGCGGTGGCCAAAGGGTATGGAAATAGACGTTTTGGAGCTAGGGGAGCCCCTAATGGCCCAATGGAGTTGTATGAGGTATCAAAGTGAAGCATTCGTGAAGGGGCATCTAATGGGCTGGGTGTGGGGTTGAAATATCGGCATTCTGCGCATACGCGGTGGACCAAGGGTATGGAAATAGACGTTTTGGGATCTAGAGGAGTCCCTAATGGGCCGATGGAGTTGTATGAGGGTGCATTTAAAAATTTTCCTGAAAATAAAACGGAACACGGACTTTACCCCTAAACTAGGGGAAAACCCCTATCACCTCTAGCCAAAAGGGCTAATATCGGTCCCCGGGCTTATTGGGACCTGCCTATCAAGTCAATGGGGTGATGTGAATAACAACAAGTTCAGCAATGTTCATACAGTTTATTATCCCCAATGTTACATCATACCCAGGCTGGGGGAGCCGCCCTGGGTATGTTTAGTATGTTCACAGCAAAACAAATTGAAATATCAAACACCATGTTTTATTATTTAACGCACCGTCACATTAGGTACAAGTGTTTACTGAGCTCAAGTCAATGATCAGCATGTAGACATAGGGAGTATGTACGGCATGTTATGGTATTCATCAGTGCACGAGTGACGCATTCAACCGATGGCGGTGGTGGATCAGCTTGGTAAGGAAAAACGTAACATTGGTCACCCTCTTCACTGTCCACTTGGTGTTGGGTCGTTGTTGTTGGGCCCATCCCAAGACATCCAATTGTTCCACTTTGTCCAGCATCATCACTAGCGACCTCCGGTCAATGATGGTAAACGGTTGGTCGTACACTGGGTTGATGGCACTGGAATAGAAATAGCGCAATTCACCCGTCATCTTATGGCATAAGATGTACCCAAATGCCACATTTAATGTGAAGGCCGTAGGTTGGTCATTGAAGATGGTTTCCACGTAGCTGCGTAGACGGGTGAGGTTGGTCAGTGGGAAATTGTAGATATCTTGAATAGGGCGATGACGGTGGAAACAGTGCCGTGTCATGGACCAATGGCGCCGAGAGATGTCACTCTCTGGATGATCTTCGGGTAAGAGATCGCTAGGAACATTTATGGGCTCGTCCAGAAAATGTTCGATGTATGACGTATGACTCGAAACCGTAACGGTGGGGTCCGGCTGGAAATCCAGGCTCTTCCCAACTGTGGGTATAGGCGGGCTCTCCGTCATCGCATCACCAGTGGCGTTCGTCTTCCCGGGCTTATCTTCATTGGGTCTGACCTTCCGCGGCTCCTCTTCAGTTGGAAGTTGTCGCCAAAACCGTAGAGACGGGACATGAATCAAACGCTGATGCCGTCTTAACTGACTGCGTCGTTTGAACAGTTGACCACAATCCTTACATTGTTCCGTCGCGCCCTCGTGGAATGAGCGTTCGTGGCGCAGTAAATGATCCTCCCGATTAAATGACCGTGCGCAGGTTATACAAGTATACCGTGCATCGTTGTGGTTGGAGGCCTCGTGGCGTCGCAAATTATCTAGACGAGTAAACTGCTTCTGGCAAGTTGTGCAAGTGAACATCTTGGTGGTTGAGAGAGTGTCTGATGAAACGGCAAGGCCGCTTCCCTTTTATAGCACGCTAGCTGATCTATTTTTAGCACACTCTACCCCAAGTCAAGGGCCGAGCCGTGACATCTTCGGTCACCTCTGTGATACCCGAACAGACACGAAGGTGAACGACATTGTGGAAAAACCCCACAGACAGGTTAGTACATGCATTCCTATGATGTTCACAGGTTACGCCCATTCACGAAGGGCCGTCACAGGGCGTAGTAGAAAAAAGCGCATTTCTAACCTTATTGACCTTATGGCGCAAGCGAGTATAACAAGTGCCACGCACGGCGTATAAAACCCTACCCAACAGGTACACTATAAAGCCACCTCTCTCACCGTTCGCTTTTCATTTCCCACCATGGCAGCGAGCGGAACAGAGCTTGCGTTATTCCAACTGACGTCCGACGTCTATCTCATCGTCAATGACGATCACCTGGAGCTGGTCCAAGACGCACCGCAGAAGGTGAAGATTTTGTTATCGCTATCAGGCTGGACTCTATTGACACGATTGTTACAGGGAAAAGACCCCGAAAGGGATTTCATGCACGTGGAAGTCGGTGTGCACATACGCACTGCTGGAGAGGATTCCCTTTTTCCCCGGTTGGAACAGAGTGGAGGTACCTATATCACACTCTGTCCACCCTTATGGATGGCACTGAAAGATGTACTCCCCGAGGTGGATGACTTACTACACAACGAGGTGAAAGAAGGGACTGTGGCTATCCGGAGGCTTACACCTGGCTGCACCCTATTGTTGTACCCCAAACGAGTGGACCTCATCGATAGCGGACTTAGATGTTGGTGTACGACTGAACCCAAATCGCACGTCTCTTTGTCACCGAAAGGATGGACTACCTTGAAACGGGTGTTGTTGGGTGACCTGCACGGTGATAGCATTCACCTGTGTGACGACGTCTACATTTTCTGCGGTCCCTTTTCCGCTCGACTCCTCTGTCTGAACGACGGTGGTTTTACCCTGGACCCCGATCTATGGACGGCTTTGGAACAAGTAGTCCCCATTGTCGATAAGGTACTATCTCTATAGGAGCCACATAACCCATCAGAATAGTACGTATCACGGACTACACCCGTACGCTACATCTAGGCGCGCATGTGTGACCATGGTCTATAAAACACGTCTCTCTGGATCCCACACCTTCATTTCTACGGTTGCAGAGCCATGACGGAGATCCAGCCCTATGCGACTCGCATTTTACAGCATGCCACCGTGGTTAATTCACTCAAGGGTTACCGAGCAGTGGTCCGGTCCATGTTTGCAGATGGCGACGACAACGAGGGGCGACGCCAGATCCTGAACGAGTTCACAGAAGCGGTCCTCTACAGAGTGCACTCGATGGAGAGGTGTGCCATCACTCACCACTACTGGACTATGACAGCCATCCTTGATGCTCGGGCTATGGACCACGAGCGCTCACGCCGGAACCAGCGACGGTTGGTTGGCCTCACAATAGTCTGTGCCCTATTGACCCTGGCGCTGTGGTATTGACAGTGGCACCTGACTATAAATACGAGGGTCAGACAGAATGTGTGTCATTCAACGATCGTCATTGGAGCAAGCATGTCACCAGTCCTACGAGCCATCCTTCCCCTTACACCCCAGGTGGGGTTACACGTCTATGAAGATAAAGTCACCCTCGTGGAAGACCGTGGAGATGTTTGCTGGTCGCCCGCTGAGACCGTATCGAATACGGTTACGCTACACCGTGACGGCTGGACCAAATTTAAACGGGTGTTGAGCGGCGAGCTCGATGGACACCTCATCCACATAGACAATGCCATCTACGTATACAGTGGACCCTTCTTCCCACGCCTGGGCCGCTACCAAGACCCTACGCGAAGCTTCACCCTAGACCCCGATCTGTGGATAGCCTTCGAGAAAGTGGTGCCTATCGTGGACCAGCTGTTTACACCGGACGAGCGGTCATCAGACGAGCTGGAGTGGGCTCGTGCCCTGAGAGAATCGGCGGCAGAACCCAATGAACAACTGTCTAGCCATGAACTAGACGACGATGCCATTGATTACCCGGCTAGACTCAGTCAGCCCAGTGACATGACCACCTGATCCTTTGATCTCACGGGGTTCTCCCTATAAATACGAGAGACAGTCAAATCTGGTACCATTCACGTACTGACCATGACGGAGCATATACTACTGGCGTATCTCAGCTTGACCCCCGAGGTTTTCCTGCACGTGTATGCGGATAAGGTCGATATCATGGAGGAGGTGGGAGACATCTGCGATGCGGACCCTACACAACCGTGCCCGACCCACATTCGTCTGTCCCGGGAGGGCTGGACCAAATTCAAGCGGGTGTTGTCTGGTGAACTGGACGGCGACCACATCCACCTGTGTCACGATGTGTACATCCGACGCGGCCCTTTCTTTGCTCAATTGGCTCGGCTAGATGGGGGTACAGTGCATTTTACCCTTCACCCTGATCTATGGTCTGCATTGGAAGATGCCGTGGTAGATGTGGATCAAGTGCTTATCAAAGCGGTCATCAGACGAGTTGGACTGGGCATTTA